>CAEGAF010113597.1:0-19770 GCA_903067075.1 Micropoecilia bifurca
ATTTTCATACTTGAGGAAAGTATGAAGTACTCCAAAATATACTTAAGTAAAGTAGTGAAGTATTTTTACTTCGTTACTATACAACACTGGCCACAAGTAGCAGTCAGAGAATCTAATAGCTAACACTCAGTGACTCACTCAGTTCAGGATTTCTGTCTTCAAGCTATGAAGTCAGGAATCCTCCTCACACAATAGTCCTTCCTGAACATCACTGTTCCCAATTCTGCCCACCGGAGGGCGCTGTGTAACACCTGCTGTCAAACCCAGCAGGTTTGCCGTCGATGCAGCTTGTCCAACAAAAAGATGGTTTTTATATGAAGATGTATTTTATTTGTAACACGTACATTCTCTGATGAATCAAACTAACGGAGAACCGGCAAGTTCCTGCTGAGAAATTAGAACTGTTGACACCTAAACACTACTGTAACACCAAGGGCCCAGCGTCATCATCATCATCATCATCATCATAGACTGAAGCTGCCAGCATGTCACGCCACAGAAGCTGATAATATCAGGCATTTCTGGTCTCTTTACTGGTGTCTCAATTATTCGAAGTCATCTACAAGGTTTGTTCCCACAGCTGAAGCGGTTAAACATTATGCCTCTGTTTTGCTTTAAGAAAATGTACACATTGCCTGTCATATGCTGCAACTTAGTTATATTATATCATAATACTTAATAGTTTAATAAAATATCGAATCTGAAGACTAGTTTCAGGTAATATTAATGTTCTTGGATATATAATTATTTTGATGTGTCTTCTGTTTTGAATATATTGATTAGAGGTTAATAAACTGTCTTTGAGTCAGAAGAAGAAGAAGAAGAAAAAAGATGTAACTATTCTATTCAACCACCATTTTAAAAAAAATGTGGGGAAGAAATGTACAAAGAGCATGTTTTCCTTTTGCTTCCTTACCAACTTGCCATAAAAATCGGATGTTTTTCTACATAAATAATGCTGAACGACAAAAATGTGTATTACACATGGAAGAACAAAACGGTTGTGTGCATGTTTCTCCTTTTATTTGATTCTTAATAACTGGAACATTGAGCAATAAATCTGATGTGCTTGATGATTTTAATTTGTTTTGTATTCCTTACTCTTTTGTGTTTTCAAGGTGTAAAACACTTTGAATGTTCTTGTTGCTGAAATGTGCCTTTCCAATAGACTTGATTACAGCCCTCACATTTAGCATAAAACTGTTTTTTTGAGAAGAAAAACTATAAATTATGCTTTTATGCTTCAGAGGGATATTCACAAAGGGACGAACACAAAGTGTACCATCATTTTTGGATTCTTCTTTGTAAAATAGCAAAAATATCTTGTATCGTTTTCATTCCCCTTTCTAATGTTTATGTATCACACGATGTACAATCCCAACAAAATGCATTAAAGTTTGTGACTGCATCATAAATAGGGGTTCATTTGTGCTCTGTGGGACGCCTAATAATCTTATTTCATATTTTTAAAAATATGAATCTTGCTTTACAACCGCAGATTAAAGAATTAATCCTTGTTAGAGCCTGAATTTGAGCTCCCTGGCCCTAAAGATATGAATGACATTGCTGTTGACCACCTAGCACGTCATGGAGCGAGCCACAACCAATCACAATTCAGAACTATTCGACGGAAAGCTGAGGCATCCAATCAAAAAGCCAGCAGGCGCAGTTAGACCCGCCTCTGCTCTTCTTTCGGCCAATCAGACCCAAGCAGTAATTATTTATTCATTAAATTGCAAAGGGGAGTGACGCAGTTATTGTAGATCAGAAGATACTCCATGCTTTTTTTTTTACACATGACGTGAAATCGCAATTTAAAAAAAAGAAAAAATCAAATCAAATCCAGAATACGTCGAGGAAAAAAAAGAGGGTGTCCCGCCGCCATCTGGACGCTGCATGTCGGATCTGAGCTCCCCTTGAATCCACTTGGATGCCATTCCCGCTGGAGGTTGCGGTTCAGCCCGAGGACTGGATGTTATAACCGGGGAACGAAACATGCCGCAGCCAAAGTCACGGAAAATCGCCATCCTCGGGTACAGATCCGTAGGTGAGTCTCCCGGCCGGCGCGGCTATAAGGGAGGGATGACTCAGGGAAAAGTACCATAGGACGCGACGGGACGCTGACAGCAGATCGGTGCGGCCTCTCGACTCGGTATAAGTCCGTTATGAGGGCGGTTTACGCCTCCTATAATAGACTTAAACGATCCGTCACGCAACATCTCTGAACGCGCGAATGAGCGCCACCAGGTGAAACGTGGGCTTGTGTTTATTTTCAGCGTAGGCCACGAATGTGCGGATATATATATATATATTTTTACACAAACCGATCATCTGGTTAGGTCTCCATCAGTGACCCTCACCCCGGAGCCATGTTAGTCAGTGCCTCACGCTCCGTGGAGGCCTGGCGGTCCTGTGGATGTGACGCATCGCTGCGTGGATTCATGTATCGCATCCGAAAACAGAAGAAGCTGCGATTTGTGTGAGGATGCTGAGGATGGCAAGATGGCACACGGAGATAACGCGATTAGAGAGCAGCGTGTCTGCAGAAAACCACAGAGTCCGGGTTTGGAATGGTTGCATAAGGTTTCAGCTTCATTCACAGCAGATCTCAGTTGGCTCTTTACCAGACAAATAGGTCCAATTTCTATTCAGGTACGTGGGAATGTGTGTAATCAAAATGAATCCAGAATAATTCTGTCAGATATAGAGACTAAATTACTTGCACACAATCTGATTTTGTCCCAATTGTAACACAATGCAGTGAAATTCTTCAATTTTTAATGAGAGTTGGTGCAAAGTTATGCATTGAATGAAGCCCAGCTGATTCCACTGAATCTGCAGTGATGTTTTATCCTGAGCAGGCATGTGGTGACAGTGGGAAGGAACAGTTAACACTTTAGTTAACTCGATTAAGTTAATCTCACGCAGAATAACTGCTGTGGTTTATCAAAAGCAAACATTTGGTTTCTTAGATAATTTGAATGTTACATAAGACAAGCAATAAAGAAGAACTTTAAACACAGATCTGTTATTTTGTATCATTTAGTGTCATGGGAAGGATCTTCAGAAGAGGGGTAACCTGTAAAAGCTTATTGCTAAAGAAGCCGTTTTAGTGCTGTATTCAAGAATAATAATGGAAAATTTAGTGGAAGAAAAAAAAATGATAATTTGTATTTTTCAGGAAAGTCTTCCTTGACAATTCAGTTTGTGGAAGGCCAGTTTGTGGACTCCTATGACCCAACAATAGAAAACAGTGAGTATGGATCTTATGTGATATCTATTCTAATTCTCAGATTCTAGTGAGTCTCTTCTAGTTAGTAACCTAGCTGTCATGTTTGTCAACTATGAAAGCCTGTTTGGTTTCAGTGTTTATTTTTATTCAAAGCGGAGCTGCATGATCAGAGGAAAACATGCTTAAGATTGTAGGTTTTAAACATCTCCCATCTGTTTCATTTCCATCATTCTATCGCTCTCTATGGTCTTGGCCACAATTGTCTACACTGGGTCTGGGCATGAAGGGCAACAAAGAACACACTTTTTTTATAAAGACATAAAAGGAGAAGAAAACGCAGGTATTTTCCACTGGGACCACAAGTTTGGTTTAAGGCTGGTATATAATCTTGCATTCTAATTTAATTCAGTTTTGTTTTCAACGTCTAAGGTAGAAAATTAACAGGAAGGTCCCAGAAATTGTGAAATTTAGGAATTCTTCTAAACCAATATGGCCGCCCTATAAAAACTTTTTTAAAATGTTTTTGTAATGCTTTATGTCTTAGTAAAAAATTCATACACAAAGTTTTGTCCAACTTCTGTTAATGAGTATGTTTGACTAAGAAATGCAATTTTCCAGAAATCCATTTTATAAATAGTTAAAACGGTTAATTTTAATGTAATACTTTCTGTTTATGGCAATATGAGTCTGCTTTCTTTAGTTTCAGTTTTATTGATGCTTAAGGAAGGACAGAGATGCATAAAAGTACTTATACTAATTGAAATATTTTTATGGATCTTAATGTGATAGACAAACATAAAGCAGGAAGGAAAGAGATGCATCGTTTTCAAATGTAATTTTAAATAAATATTTTAATAACTTTTATAAATCATAAAAACATTTACAATGAAGAGGATTTTTAACACATTTGCATCATTCTAACTGGCTATATTACAATATTTAATACTGCAAATTACCCAGATTTTGGTTTCCCTGCGTGGAGTGAAATAGTCTAAAATTTGGGTTTTGTATTTTCCTGGTCTGGATAAGTGTTGACAAATTAAATAAAGGTTAGAAAATTTGCTTTTCTAGATTGTATTCCTTGACCAATGTTTGAAATCTCAACACAAAACGTGAAAGAAACTGGCACATAATCATGTCTGTAAATGTTTATTTTATTAGTGTACATATCAGAATTTATTATTCTGATATGTACATTTTTTTATTCTTAAGTTTTTAAATGCTTTATACACATAATGTAGAGGCTGAAAACCAAATCAAACAAGTCAGAGTCGTTGCTAATATTTGGGTTTGTTTTCTATCCTGAGGTTGAACTATGAGATGGTAACTGACAGTTAATTGAAAATAGTAAAGTAAATAGAAGTTTTGAAATGTGCGTTTGAAATATGATGGATGTCTCTCAATGCACTTTATGACAGAAGTTAATTTATCCTGTGCATGTTTCCAGTTCCACCCAACACAGCGATGCCAGCCGTAGAATAATGCATTTCTGTTTCTGGTAGCATTAACTTCTGCATCTGCTCATGAAGACGCTTCCTGGTGAAAGTCAAGTGGAATAATTTAATTCTCAGTGAGATGGAGTGGAAAAGAGACTCTCACTGTTCATACATCAAAGACTTTGTCTTGTCTTTTTTCATTTCTAGTGAATTGATTAGTCAAGAGGCGGCGCATTCATATCTAATATTGCTGTTATGTTGAGACACTTCAGGGAACCACTCAAAAACCCAGAGAGAAACCTAAAGTTGTCCTGCTGAAGAACTTTAAATGCACTGCATGAAAAGACACATAATCGCTTCTATCGTTGTGTGATAACACATTACATTAAAACCTTTCTATTTAGGGTGAGTTAAGATTACCTAAATTACTCATATTTTCTCAATGCCACAAAAATGATATATTTTTTGTAGCTTTCTTCAAAGTTAGAAGGTTATATAAAGTGGGATTTGGGTCAACCATTTTGAGTTTCCTTCCATAAGTTTGGGGCTTAAACCAAGTAGTGCAGCTTTACTGTTATAGTATAGGTTTTAGTAGTAAGGCTTAACCAATCAACTTTTTCTATTTTTGAACTTTTGGACAAGTTCGTTTTGCACAGGCTTTGCTGCGCGGCATGAACTAGATTGGACGATTCAGGGGATCACTGAGAGATCTCTGTGATTTTACCTGTGTGATGAAGAGCTGACTGCTCACAATATCACTTTGGTGCAGTACCTAATAATAAGGGACGTTCTGAAGCAGGCAGAAGCATTTTAAAACCCCACATAGAAGTAAATCGGTCTTTATCCAGATTTTTTTAAATTAAAGGCAGCTGTAAAATAACTCTTGCTATATAAAAATATAATAAACAGCATAATAAAAAAACTCTAAAAGAAAATCAGTGTTCAGAAACTAAAAATGTGTCTAATATAGTCTGCAAGAATCTCTCACTCTACTTTTATTTCTCAGTGTTTAGCTGAAACACTGCAAAAGTTAGTTGTTTAAAGTGTTTTTAAAAGGTATATGCATACACTTTTTGTACACAATTTTTCACCTTTGTCACTGAGTACCTTTAATATATTTTATGAAACTGTTAGTGATAGACCAACATGACTTCTTGAGATTGTTTTTGACTCTAACATGGTTTAATCTCAAATGCCGTCACAGAGACCTAATTACTCACAGTAATTTACACCTACGCCACTGTGCCACACTTTTTCCTTCCACTTAACTTTCCATGAATGTGATTTGGTACAACTTCTGTGCTAACATCCAGTATGTAAGGCAAATCCTCCAGTTTGTGGTTTGTCGTCTCTGTGGTGAGCGACAGTGAATGTCTCCTGGGTAACTGTTTGCCTGACATTTCTCTATTAAAAACAATTTCTATATATGTCTTGCACAATCATTTTCTGAGAAAGATATTTCCGAGTTTTCATTAGCTGTGAGTCATAATCATAAAAATAATAATAATAATTATAAATGCTTCATATTTCACCTGTGTGTCACTATGGTAAGTAATGAGTTTTAGTTTTTGAATTGACTTGCTCATATAAATAATTATTTACATGATGTAATAATGTTTGAGACACAAACATATTCATTAATTAGGAGATTCTCAATTTTGCACTTTATTTAGGGGTGTCAGAGCAAACAGGGGGAGTAAACACAAATGAAGAGCATAATGCACATTTATTTTTATAGTGGCAGAGCAACACATTCATACGACGGATTCTGAGGTTTCCGTGGTTTGATCTTAGCTCTGGCATGATGTCTGGTAATTCCTTTATGATTTTAGCGAGATGTTATTGGATGACAATGAATCACAAGATTCACCCACCAGGGTGCAATGTTCCCTCTACAATAATGTGTTGAAACGCGACACCAACTGATCTGAGACAGAGAGAGAGAGAGAGAGACAGAGAAAGAGAGAGAGAGGGAGTGCGATAGAGCAGATTAATCTGTTATTTCTGACTGGTTTGTGTCTGGACTTCTTCTCACGGTTGCCAAAGTGAACATTGCTCGAAGGCAGTTCTTCTTTTATTGTTTTTTTTTTTGTGTGTTTTGTTTGTGGGACAACCACAACAGTTCATCAACACAAATAATCCCAGACTCCTGAGAGCTCCGGGTCGAAACTTTACCTGCAGGCTGCTTTCCTGTTTTTCCCTCACACTCTTGCTCGCACACTTCGCCCTGCGTTGGCTGTGCGCTCGGCTCTGTGTCTATAAATAATCCCCTGGATGCTTAACATGAAGCGGTGTCAGCATTATTAGTGAGATGCTGCAGGATGTGCACTGCCTGTCCGCTGTGATGGATAACCAAACTCGTCTCCGGACAGATATTGGCAGTGCGCCGCTGAACTAATTCCACGGCATCAAACTGGATTTACAACTCTGCCTTTAAGTGTGCAGAACAGAGATAAACATTATATTAGGACGATGTGTGTTTTATGCGAACAGCTGTGTTTGTGGCACAAAATGCTTTTAAACACGCAGCTTCTAAATGTTTTCGTCTTGTCGTTGCAGCATTTACTAAAATGATCACAATAAACGGACAGGAGTATCACCTTCAGCTTGTTGACACAGCAGGGCAGGTAGGACTCCATTACAAGCCTGACACTGGTGGTGTCATGTTTCTGTTATAAACCCATTAACTCATTTCTCCCCAGGATGAATACTCCATCTTTCCTCAGACATACTCCATAGATATCAACGGTTACATCCTGGTCTATTCTGTCACGTCTAATAAAAGGTAAACGTTCTTCCCCCGGCATCCCGGATGGACTGTGTGAACTTTCTAGCTGATCTCTTCATTGTTTTTCTTTCAGCTTTGAGGTTGTTCAAGTTATCCATGAAAAGCTGTTGGACATGGTGGGGAAGGTTCAGTGAGTACCTCTTTTTTTTGTGGCTTTGCTCTTCTGAGACGTTTTAAATCTCTCATGCACAAATGATGTTGTGGTTTTGTGATTTTTTTTTTTTTAAATGCAGAGTTCCAATTATGCTTGTCGGAAACAAGAACGACCTACATATGGAACGGTATGTCCCATCATTACAATGCTAGGTTTTCTGGAGATTGCTCATAGTCGTCTGTGAAAGCATATCAAAGAAAATCTGAAAATCAGACAGAGATAACCAAGTAAACCTAAAAAGAAGTTTTCAAAGTATTTTATTTATTAAGAAAAAATAGAACCAGCTGGATCACTCTGCTTTGTTGAATTGTTTTGAGGTTATTGAGCATGAAAGGATTGTTTAATGTGAAGCCAAATTGTCTCAACTATTCCAAAAGCTTTCATTTTGGTTTGATATGTTCTTATACCAATCAGAGGTGGACTTGATGGTGTGTTTTGGATCGTTTAGCAAGTGAACTTGAGCTTCAGGTCAGAAACTGGCGGCTATTTCTCTTCAGAATGTTCTGCTAGAAAACTGAATTCCTGATTCCATCAGTTTGAAATGGACAAGGTTCTGAAGGAATAAAATGACCTCCACCATGTTTGACTGTTGGTACAATGACAGTGACACCAGTTCACAGAATATTGTCCCAAAGGTTTTGGGGATAACCAAGACTTTTTTTTATTTTTTATTTTCGGCAAATGTGCGACAGGCTTTGTGTTCACTTTGGTGGGCAGAGGTTTATGACTTGATACTTGAGGATGGAGGCAGTTGCTGCCCAGTCTCTCTTACTGGTGAATCACTTTTCGGTCTCAACTGAGGCGGGTGAGATCTGCAGGTGTTTAGATGTTGTTCTGGTTCCTGTTGACCTACTGGATGAGGTGTTGATGTGCTTTTGGAAATATTCCACAATGAAATGCTTTTGTGATTGACTGTTCACCACCATGCTCCATGTTTTTTCCCCGTGTCGGTAACGGCTCTAACTTCAGTTTGTTGGTGTCCCAAAAACTCCAGACCAATGAATTTCAGTGATTTTCTTTCATCTGCTCTTGAATTTTTTTTAGATCACAGCATAATGAGATGCTTTCTGAGATAGTTGAGCTTACTTCATGTTGTCAGACAGGTTCTATTTTAAACTTTTTCTTGATTCTACAGGTCAGCCAGTAATTATGTAATCATGGTTACACCTGACCAGGGTGTTTCTGGGTTTAATTTGACCTGAAACACAAATAAGAATGAAATTATTTACATTTCCAAGGTTGCATATTTTGCTGTTCGTCACTCATTTACATCTGCTGACTTCTGAGCTGCTGCAAATGGAGTTTTTTAATCTTTCCATTTTGACGTTTGCATGTGTTTTTTTTCTCCACATCAGAGTGATCAGCTGTGAAGAGGGTAAGGCATTAGCTGAATCCTGGAACGCAGCCTTCATGGAGTCCTCAGCCAAGGAGAACCAGGTAGAAAATGTTCATGTTTGCTGGTAAAAGTTCCTGGGCTTCTGTGTGATTTTTCCCCCCCCCACAAGTTTTCGTTTAACTTCCTCGCTTAATCGCAATTAGTCCAATGAAACTCATAATTTCTTGCCAAGCAAGACATTAAACATGTCATTTTTATATGACATGTTTAAATAAAAATTTTATGTAAAAACAAAAGCCTTAAAGAATAATATATAACAAATCATTGCTAATTTTGATTCATACAATTATGTCAATTTGTGTCAGGTATATCTGACATTTGATTTTAGCGCAGCAGAAAAATGAGAATGAGAAGCTAAACGTCAAAACATCACATAAAGGTTAGAGTTACAGATTTACATGAAAATATCTTTAATACAAAGAGACGTATACAGAAACATTCAATAAATTGGAATACTATTGAAAAGTCCATTTGTTCCAGGAACTTTATCCCTACTTTACACACAGATGGATGTTTGAATGCCTTTATTTCTGTTAATTATGATGATTTCCACTTACAGCTAATGAAATCATGACATTTAAAATTATAATATTACATCAGATTGCCATGAAGTGCAGTTAAGTGCAATATAATCATGATGGTTTTAATGACTACATACAAACATTCAAAAATCCAGGCAGCACAGGTGAGCAGAAGGATCGGAGCGCAAAACCGGTAGCAACTGGAAATACAAAGAAATAAAAAAACAGGCATAGACAAGGAAACACAAACGCAGGTGGGATTAAAAGCACAAGGAAGGTAATCAGGGGAAACGAGGGGCAGCTGGGGACAATCAACACCCAGACTAAACAACTCAGAAACCTAAATTAATACATAGAGAAACCAAAACCTTACACAGACCAATAGAAAAACTATTTTTAAACACAGGTCAGTGAAAATATACGTTTAATCTGACAAATGAAACAATATTCTAAATCACAGAGTATAATTGGAATCGTCAACTTTAACTCACTGTTGTGATAAATCTCTTATCTAAGTCGGTGCCTCACGCATCATACTCGTCGTTATGATTCGGTTGGACCAAAGTGTCTCGTCAACCTCGTCCATCCGTCTCTGCTGTGCGGCTGAAGGAGGCTTTTGTTGAGCAGCGTTTCTGCGCCACGCCTGATTTGTTGCTCAGAAGCCTCCCTTCCCATTAGTCGTGCCGCTCGTAGTCGTTCGTCGGCTGTTTCAGAGCGATGACCCCGCTGCAACACGACTGGCTTACGGTGAATTAAGCGAGCGCCGCCGTCTGATTTAAATTCCACTTCATCCAGCTCAGAGGCACTTTACGCCGCTCCGCCTACATGAACTAAAACAGCAGGTGTGCTTGAAGTCGCCCACACAGTCTGTGTTCGGAGGCCCTCCGGCTTCGCACTTGTCATGTCTGCATTGTGTTTCCTGCCTTCGAGTGGACGAAAAGTCACTCAGGCACAACTGCACAGTAACTGCACAGCTTCTCCTGTTTAGAAGGGAAATAACAGCCTCTTTCAGGTCCAAAGCACAACGAAGCAACAAACGGAAGGCTGTGTTTTTGACACGTCGCATTACGATATAAAAATTGGAGACATGCACCTCCATAAAGACAAATGTTTCAAAATAAAGCTAAAATATCGATGATGTGGAAGTCGAGTAATGAAAATAAGTAACAAGAGACAAAACAAAAAAGCTTTTGAGAATTGCAGCAGAAAATGAAACATACAGCAACATAAAACCACAAAAGAAAAGAAAATTTGAAAAGTAATTGAAAAAGGCAAGTTGAATATTTCAGGAGAGTAATGATTTTTGTTTGTTTTTTCAAGTTTATGGAACAAATGGAACACCAAAACAAATGTTTTATAAAATATAATTAGATTATTATACATCCACTATTTACTCACACTGCATACCTACAGTAAAATTCACATATAGAAATTAAAGCTGATATGGCAAAATGTCTGCTTCGCATACACCAAAAGATCAGAAAGACTAAAATCGTTTGTGACCCGCTGTGTGTTGAACTGCTCCGATTTTCTCACCACACAAATATCTTCAGGTGGTCAATGAATCTGCTTCGAATGCAGTCAGACACAACGGGTCACAGTTTCAAAACTGACCGCCGAGTGTTGTAAATGAAAGTCACAGACTCCGCAGAGGGTTGAAAGTTCAGCGTGTGGGAAGTGCAGCAATTGACGTTGTTCCTCATGTGCTTGTCGCTCCCTCTGTCGCTCCCTCAGACGGCCGTGGAGGTTTTCCGCAGGATGATCTTGGAGGCGGAGAAGATGGATGGAGTGCAGCCTGTTAAAAACCCCTGCTCCATGATGTAGAGCCGCCCAATCAACACACAGGACACTGCACTGGGAAATCCCGTTACTTGAAGGCTAGCCGCCAGTTCCCCTCCACCTCAGCTGAGTCTACGCCCCTTCCTCAACCAGGGTCCTAAATACCCAAAAGTGTCTATTTAAGGCTCTGATTCCACTGTCATTATCAGTATTCCCCTTCCTTCCCCTCTGTCATCCTCGTTTTTCTTTGTGTGTGTGATTAAAAAACATGGATGGGTGGTTATTCTCTTGTCTTAAATCTCGCTCAGGCCACCTTTCCATATCTGTGCTCAGCACTGATGCAAAACCTGAAACAGTTGGTATGGATGTATCAGAACAAATATTTGTAGCTAGGAACTGAAATAGTAAGCTTGATGCATCTCAGCTTTTCCCCCTGCACAGCTTCCATATAAGACTGCAGCCCCGTTTAAATGACGAGATGAAAAGAATTGTGGTGTTTGCTGCGTATATGAAAAGAGTTAGATTAACAAATCTTTATTCTGATATATTGCCAGCTGTGTGGGCTCTCTGATTTACCTTTTCTACTTCATCACCTCGCAGTTCCCACGCCCCTCAGTTAGTTTCCCATTGGTTACCGTCAGCCAAAATTAAAAGAAGAAGAAGAAAATCTGCATTCATTTTCTAATGTTGAAAATGTTGTACAAATGTTTTTGATTGTAATCATTAAAGCAAAAAGTGGTTATGTAAGCAGGGTGGTCCGTGGTTTATTCAGATGGATCTTAGTTAGAAAATTAGATTTTGCTGAACATTCAGGATTTTTTTTCTTGTTGCTTATTTTATGTTTTGCTTATCTGCATAGATGATAAAGTCACGTTAGTGCGACTCAGTAAAACTAAGTTTGTTTCTTGTCCAGGTAAATCCTGCTATAGATTTTTTTTAGAGAAGTGTTATTCAAGTACAGCAATCTAAATCTAAAATTACATTTTTGATCCAACACATTTCCAGTTGAATTCAGAAGTTTACATTTATCTGTTATTCGATGATTCCTTACAACTGTTCTTTTTTGGCAGTGGGATAATTATGCAACATAGACCTTCAATTATTTAAAAAAATAATAATAAAAATTTAAGAGTTAATTTTTTTTTAAATATACTGTAGTAAATCCACACAGTTTGAATAATCTGTAGTTTTAAAATGTAAATACAGCCTCAGTAATATAATGTTAAGATATGCCTTTTTACAGGTTACAGAGGAAAGAAACGTTTTTGAAGTCGTCAATATGCTTCTGGTATAAGTCTGACTGAATGTTTGACCATTCTACTTAACAAAATTGGTGGAAATAATTCAAACCTGCTTGCTTTTGCAATGTTTAAGCACAGTAGAAATCCTTTCATTGTGTGGAGCCCATTTCTAGAAATCAACTTGTTTAAATAAGTTCTACCAAAAAAAAAAAAAAACAGCAGCAACATGATGGATTGGATGACTCCAAATAATCATTTAGAGGGAGTGGCATTAATCTGAATATTCATTATCAGATAAACCTCCCCACCCCCAAAATTCAAACTTAAAAAACCTGTTTATGTTTTAAAATTACTGCATTTTTCTGCTGTAAGCAGTGGATCCTGCAAATATCAGCAACTATAACAACTAAAACAAATTTGTTCAAATCATTTAAAGCTCAAAATTGCTTTAGACATTAAAATCTATGATGAATGTGAGGAATGTTCTGGTGGAAAGTGTAAAAAACAAGCATGTCCTTTTGATACCGAAACAAAGCCTCGTCAGCTTGTTCAGATAAAAATAAAGAGAGGCACACATTTAGCTCCTTTTTCACTCTTTTATTCATCAGTGTCTTTACCAAATGTCCACAGAAGCCGCAGTCTACCTTAGGACCCATTCACTTGACGCCCAGCTGGACACTTTACTTTAATTTGGAATTTTAAAAGGTGTTGCACATGTCTTTGGTGCAGCACTTTACATCTATGTAGGCGTTTGCTGCAAGCATTTTGCAGTCTGAGTAGGCAATGCACCTCTGAAATTGGCCAACTATGGACAGAAGCACAAAGAAATATTTGGCTTTAGTCTAATAAGAACGTGCTGCAGCCCAACAGGTTACGTTTGACATTTTTCAGGTATTTAACCTAAAATTCCTGCTTCTTTGCACTTCTGTACACATATTGAAAGTTCAAATATTGTATTTCTTTCCTATTGAAGCTATACGAGTTTTTGGTGGTTTTGACTTTGAGAAACTCACATGGTTGTCGGAGGAATCTGGCAGCGATACAGGCGTCCTTATTTCGTTCACAAGTCTCAACGGAGGTGTAACAGGTTCCTCCGGCCCGACTTGAGACGCAGCGATGGCAGTCCAGAGCTCCGCCTGGAAACAGAAGCAAAGATTTTACTCTGTATTTTTTTAGGGATTTTTAAAATGTGTCTAAGTATATATGAATAACAATGTTTTATGCCAGCAACGTTTATTGATTAAAAATAGAAACATATTTACTGTCTCAAAGTGCAAAAGTGTTCAAACCCAGTGAAACTTCTCACATTTGTCACCTTTAAGACAGACTTTGCTGTATATTTTCTTGTGATGGACCATTGTTCCCAGTAAAATCTGAAAGGTGTGGTGTTATACAACAACACTATGTAGAATCTTTTAGTATCTCTCTACTCCATTTTCACATCCAGGCTAACATTCTTACCTGTTCGGTAAAATAGTTGGAGTTCAGTCAGATTGGTGTGAATAACAATTTTACAGTCTTGAATCTGATTCTGAAATAGATTTTATTCACCGGACTTTGACTGGGCCATTCCAACATGAACTAAACCATACCACCTCTGTAACAGTCTCAAATCTTTTGCTTTGTTGCAACAAGTTTTCCTTCACGTTTGGTTTGTTTTTTTATCTTCTCATCAATTCTGACCAGCTTCCCTGTCCCATGTAGAAAGGCAACCCCACAGCATGACCCACAGCATGACACTGCCACCACCTTGGGTAACAATGAGCATTGTGTTGAGTCTTAATATTCTGCTGCAGAATATAAGAGCTTCATGTTTATCTCATCTGAACAGAACACCTGGTCAGATATGTACAACAAGGCAAAATAAAATGTGGCAAAGTTCAAGCAGTGTGAATACTTGTGCAAGGTGGTGTTCGTTGATGTCGTAATTTATTGCAGAAAGGTACTTCTCCATACTGTTGCATAGCAGCAGAGGTTGTATTTGTCCAGTGGACAATCAGTGACAGACTCACCAGCTGTAAACAGCAGGACGAGGGCTAATGTCAGGATCAACAACTTCATTTTCCTGCTCTGCTCTGCAGTCTGATCCAGAAACGACACACAACACAAACAGGGTTTCAAAATCTACGGTCCTCATAGCAAAAAAAAAACAACAAGCAACTAAATGAATTCAAACAGTCTGTTCTTGTCAGACGTGAGCTGATTTCTGTTTTACAAAGTTCACATTAATTGAATTGTTAAACTGATGTGTTGTTCCTTTAAACATTTAGATTAAAATTGTTGCATTTATTCAAATTGATGTACATACCTCACTGGTTTGTCTGCTTCAGTTTCTGTCAACCACTGAGGTGCACAGTGACCTTTCCTCTTTTTATACTTCTCCATACTCCAGTCCTGTCATGGTTACGCCCCATTAGGTATAATATCTCTGTTAAGTCTGTGTGCTCAGCTCCTCACTCACCCTCGGTACACTGTGTCCAGGGTTTTCCCAATGCATTATGCAAGAGCAGTCGAGTCCTACCTCATGTGAAGTTGTCCCAGATAACAATGGAACGTTGCTTCCTTCTGTGATTCATGTTACAGCTCATTTTTCATTCTTTTCTAACATTGTCCATTTTTATCTGAGGCGTCTTTATAACATTTGGGCTGATGAAATATCTCTGAATTGGGTGCATCTGAGGGAAAATGTCCCACATTGGCTTAAACTACTCCTTTAGTAAATGCCAAGTCCAATTAGAGTATTTAAAAAGTTTTTATTTATTTATTTGCTGCTGATAAAATTTAAATAAAACAAAGGAAAATGAAACCAAATATTGCATCGCCAAGATACGAGCAAAATAAGCAGCTGGTCAAACAGGCAGGGCTCCCCAAGAGAAGTAGATTTACAAGTCAGGTTTATAAATGTAAATGTAGACATTAGTAGTAATGATAGTAAAACTAAATCCTGTGGATTTTATTTAATTATCACTGGAACCAACTCCAAAGAGTTTAAATGTTTTCAGCACAATCAACAAAACCTCAGATGTGAGAACTACTTTGACAGCAGCAATAAGAGAATTGGTCCATATCCGAAAGTGTATGAGATCAGTTTTATAGAATAAGATGTAAATCAATATTCTGTTAATTCTGAAGACTGCCCTTCTTTTCTCAGTCAGTACAGATTTATGAGTTCTAGAAGCCACACTCTAATACAAGCATTTTTCAAAGATTATTATTAGTATAAATATGTACCCTTTAACTAAAGTACTATGAAAAAGCACATATCATGTTGAGGCTATTCATGGCTGAGGCGTCGATGTTTTTCCTCGTTGCCCTGCTGCTCCTGTTGCTCCTCGCTCTCCTAAAGTGGGCGTGGCCAACCTAATGGAAGCCTTTACACCTGAGCTCTATTCCTCATCAGACTGGCATGAGGAGAGGATTTGGCAAGTGTGTGTGACATTTGTGTATTTGTGGTAACCTTCCAGTGACTTGCTCCTTGTGTCTCTGTTCTGTGGTCTTGATTTGTGTTCCTTATTCTCACTCTGAGTTTCCTCTGCAGATGCTCAGTACTCTTTTGGGAAAGTCCAAGGCAAACTTTCTGTTCCTAGCTGGATTCCCGGTTTTCTCCACAGGCTTCTGCTTCAAAGTCTCGCCTCAGGTCATCCTGTAATTATCACCTCTCCTTCAACGCAGGGCAGACGCCCTGCGTTGGAGGGCGTCCTCTGGACTTGAATGTAGAAACCTGGAAAGAGACGTTCCTATGGTCTTATTCAGCTCAATCATTTAACTCAGACCTCCTTTGTACCTCCACCAACGCCAGTCGCTCTGTGCCTCTCCTCCCAGAACATTTCCCAGACTGTTAAGTTATCTGTTTGTGTTTAATAAATTTAGCTGTTTTTACCAGCTTGCACAACCCTTAAAGTTATAACTTAATATAGTGTATCTTTTAAATCGTAAACAATAAGATCAGCTGTCTGTGTGACACAAGAATAGATTTCCACTGAAGGATTTTCAGAAAGTAGATATTAAAAAGCTACTCTGTGTGCTTTAGGGTCAATGACGCAATAAGAATCGTTGGTCAGCTGACAATAACACAAACCATGTCTTATTTGTGGCAGCATGTTGGAGTAGCTCTGTAATTTTATTGAGATTTTTTTTCTTTATCAAACTTTCATTCCTGCCTTTCTGAAGGGAAAATTTGATTTTTGGGGGACAACTGTTCCTTCTTGTTTTAGATCGTGGGTAATTAAACAGATTTTTGGCAACCATAGCAACACAATGTTTAAACAAGGAGGAGCTGAATAACATTGGAACAGCTGAAATAAAATCACAACTGGATCCATCCATCCATCCGTCCATCTTCTAAGGGTTAGGAGGTGCTGGTGCCTCTCCAGCTAACGTTCCGGGTGAGAGGCAGGGTCACCCTGAACATTTTGCCAGTCTGTCAAAGGGATCAATAAAGTATTTTTAAATTTAATCTGAATATGAGCAGATTTGCTCTACAGCAGTCTGTATTATGAGTGAAGTCATCTGTCTGAATGAGAGCTGTGAGCTGTATTAAGGCCTCTGATCACTTTAAATCTAAATAACCTGCTGCTGGCCATGCCCCCCCAACTCAACTTGAACATGAAATTGCTTCAAATATGTCTGTGCAATAATATAACCATACATCTTTGATAAACAGAAGTATAGCCTCCTGTACGATCAACAAGAATGCAGAAACTGGTTTAAAGATGGTAAGTCAACACTAAAACACTTGTCTTGTCCAGCAGCCATTGTACAGTGCATACAGCAGTAAAACCAGCTGACCAAACACCCTGGAGATAATCTTGGGTTGCTTGGTGGGGTGGCATTCTGCTGGGGTTACTAGGTAACGGGACTGGGCTTAGCTGGGATGGCTAGGTGGGGACAGTGCATGCTGATATGATGTTACATTCAATGTTTTTGAAATAAAACACTTGTTTCGAGACATGAAAAAACATTACATTATTGCTAAAAAACAGTTTGGTGTTTTTTTAGAAGTACTTCAGTACAAAAAAATGCTAAATGGTAATTTTGCATAATAGGTCCAATTACAGCCAACAGACTAAGGACTGCGAAGAGACCCAAATACCTATGAAGTAGTTCCACCCAAAACCTGGGCTATTTATTCTCCACAGAAGAAGAAGTCTAATAAGCAACCCATCCAAGCATCCACCAACAATTTGTCTGCAGCCTCTCTGGTCACCACCCCAGCCACAACTGCCACTTGGACACAGTGGACCCAAGCCAGACCATGAGACAAAGGCCAGAGAAACCCTTGAAGTAACACAGACAGAAAACACACACATGGCCCCCGACCACACACAAAAAACACAGAAAACCACAAACCACACCAGACCCAACCCCGAGAGAGAATACAGGTGAACACAGCAATTCAGAGTCGCTTAACCTGCCTTGCCCCTAACTCAGATCATCACCCCTATGCCCAGTATCCCTTACCTTAACCCTTGTATAGTGTTTGATGTTGTGACTATGAGGCTGCATCCTAGGTTTTCACAGGTCAAGGTCTAAATTTATCCAGAAATCTCTGTGGATCAGTGGACGAGAAACATCAACACAGAGGGATTCCGAGAAAATAGCAGCTAGGCTATCTGGTTTCAACAGAGACATTCAGGTTGCTGAATAAATAGTTTGAAACTGCCTTGGGAGCCTCATTGGTGCTGCTTGTCAGAGGATGGTTTATTGTTAGAGTTGTTCCTGCCCTCTAACCTCTGCTCCTCCGGGTTGTTTTCCATTCCATGCCCCCTCATTTGGACGTGTCCCAAATGTTACACTCCAACCCCCGGCAAAGTCCAGCATCACTCCCAAAGCCCAATCAAAGCAGAATCTCACCCAGTCCATTGTTTTGCCCTCCTCTGGGGGCAAACTCCAATATCAGCAGTGACACATGTAAGGGAAAGTGTCCATTTGGCAAAATGTCTAAACCCCTCCATTGTTGTGCTTTTGTTGTGTCTGCCTCGCGATGCCGGCACTCTCTCTGTCCGCCGTATATATCTCAGAGTCCAAAATTTCCCCCTCTTGAATTGTGTGAATAGTTTGGAGGACTTTAACAGTGGAAAATGTCTCAGTACTCAGGAAAGGTGAGTACCAGTAGGAGCCCTTTTCCACAAAAATTGTTACTAATCTTGTTGATTTGCACAAACATACATATATTAAGACATTCCAAACATGTGAGACGGAAAAGTAACATTTTTGCAAAAACAAAAAAAAATTGACTTTCCTTATTAAATGGTGAAAACAGATTGTGTTCTACGAGGGCAAATGCTTCACGGGCAGGAAGCTGGAACTCTGCAGCGACTGCGACAACTTTCAGGACCGAGGTTTTATGAACAGGGTCAACTCTGTCCGTGTGGAAAGCGGTGCCTTCGTCTGTTTCGACCATCCTGACTTCAAGGGCCAGCAGTACATTCTGGAGCATGGAGAGTATCCCGAATTCCAGCGCTGGAATGCTCATAATGATCACATGGGCTCATGCCGACCAATCAAGATGGTGAGTTTATGTGTGTGTGTGTGTGTTTGAAGGAGACCCCTGGGACAGAGAAATATTCAGTATAGACCAGCATAAATGTAGCATCATTTGTTTGACAAAAAACATTTTTTGGCCTAATTAAATAGCAGAACCTTACACACTACAGGTGCTAAAGAAATGGTATTTATGGAAGGAGCTCCAGAGGAGTCCAGCTCTTCAGAAACAGACTTTCTCATATCTTCCTCCACACATCTATAGGTGCACACATAATGCAGCTTCCGTCACGAAACGGGCTCGGTCATTTACAGAAAGACAAAGTCTAACCTTGCTGTAAAATGACTCAGCCAGGATGCACTTCTGCTCCTGTTTACCTCCCCAGCACGGCGAGCACTACAGGGTGGAGATGTTCGAGGGAGACAACTTTGCCGGCCAGTGTGTGGAGCTGTGTGACGACTGTCCGTTTCTGCAAGCGCGAGGTCTGACCAAGAACTGTGTCAACTCCATGAAGGTTTATGGAGATGGAGCGTATGTATCTTTAACCCTTTCTTCCATGGCTTTTGTATTGTGCTTTGTTCTGATGTGTTTTCATTCATCTTCAGGCATTAATAAAAAAAAGTACTTTTTTGTATTCTTTTCATAATTACTCAAGAGAATATATTCAGACTGAAGAACATTTATGTAAACAAATTAATAGGACTTTATCGTGAAAACTTTAAAATATTATGCATATATA
>CAEGAF010113606.1:0-62649 GCA_903067075.1 Micropoecilia bifurca
AAAACATGTTTGTTTTATTTTTTTTGTTTTTTTTATTTATTTTATTGTTTTTGTGTTTTTTTTTATTTAAATTATTTTTTTTTTTTTTTTTTTTTTTTTTTTTTTTTACATATCTGCACCATCACTTCCATTCAGTCACACAGCAGCTCCCACAACACTAATGTTTAATTTTATCTGAAAATGTCCTACACATTATTTAATCTATAATTTAAAATTTGAATTACGGAACTTGGCCTTTTTAATGCTTTGTTTCCAAACACATAAATCGGGACATTGAAATCTTACCAAAGTTATGCTTTGAAGAAGTTGGGCCAGCATTTTGTGCATCAATATAATTTGTTTGCCTTTCTCTCCACTGTTCCTGGGTATCTATTACGTGTTTGATGGAAATGCATGTTACCATCAGTTGCCATAAAGTATTTGATTTGAGAGACTATTTCAGCTAAAAAGAGTAACAGAGAATACCATGAAGTACCTTTCATGCTTTGGCCTTATTACTTTGTTATTATATATTTAGTCTCCTAAATGTATAACTAAATGAACACGGCTTTCTTTACTTATTCTTATCCACCAGCATAATCTCTCCTTCTTGCTACTCTGGTCAAGCTAGAATTTCACAGACTTCCTGTTTTTTCTATCTTTGTCCTATACATCAAGTTTTCCTGATCTCTCTCTTCCAATTTCCACACTTCATTTTTTTGTCCCTCACTCTATTAAGCGATGAGTTGAAATAATTCAATTAACCTCCTTACTAATCGAAATTGGGTGCTGGTAGTAGTCAGCAGGGAGTGTCCATGGCAACACTGACATTTTACAAGAGGCAATGTGATGCTATTTTGCGTGTGTGTGTGTGTGTGTGTGTGTGTGTGTGTGTGTGTGTGTGTGTGTGTGTGTGTGTGTGTGTGTGTGTGCGTGCGTGCGTGTGTGTGTGTTGTAAGTACAGCAGCTGACAGCTGGGGACAAACCAGATCCAACCAGCCTTTCAGAGCTTTCAATAATGAGTGAATGTGCATGTCTTGTGTGCTCAGTTGGTGTTGGTTCTGCTGATTCGGTGGTAGATAGAACATTTCATTTGAATGGGAGTCAAAAGAAGATCTCCAAGGAAAGCGTTACTTCCTGCTCCTGCTGAGCATTGACCAGTGGACAAACTGCCTCCTTCTGTATGGCTGCTTGGCAGCCAGCATCCCCTCGAAACTGAAGAATGGCCCTTCACAGTTGAAGAAAACTGTTGTTCTCTGGTTTAGCTTCTTTTTTTGGAGTCCTGCATTCATTGAAGAAAGGCCACATTACGTGTTTTCTTTGGGAAATGTTAGAAAGTTAGCTGGAGTGAGATTACACTGCAAAATGGAAATGGCTGGCAATAACTAATGAGGAATAATCTTAATCCTCAAATCAGAAAGCTGACTGGTAAAATAATAAACTCCCATAATTCACACAAAACATGTAAGTTGTTTTAGATAAATAAAATGAAGATTTTATTCATCAGTTACAATTGAAAGTTAAAATGCTAATTTACAGATTACCTAGCTCAATGAGTTAAATCTCATATAAATACTTCAATGTTTTATTAAAATTGAATTTAAAATACAAAGTAGAAGTAGCTAACATTTGAGCAAAAATTAAGGATTTTCAATCCAGTGCTTTAGGTGTTAGAATGTTGAAAGTATAAGCCATGTCTGAATCTCATAGGAAAGACTAAAGAGAAATTGAGAACAATCAAAACAGCAATGGCTTTAGAACAATCTGTGTTGAGAAGCAATAAAGCATTCAGCTTCTCTACACCTGTAATCTCTTTTGATAAACTAAAACAATTAATAATTATTTTTTAAGGGTTTTAAAGTTGCCAGTTCCTCAACCTGCTATTCTGCTGCAACACTCCTTGCTGTTTTGGAAAAACACAACAGTAAGTTTTTCTATAGTACATTTCTATTCAATTTACAATTACCACCAGCATGCTTTTAGGGTTGGACAATTAAAATATAGCTCTCTCCCAGATTCCAAATACTTTAAGTGGTGCTGATGTTTTTAGCAGCAAGAGGGGCTCCTGAATCAAATTCTGCTCAACATTGCACAGGGTCTGGAAGAAGAGCCAAACCCGCTGCACCTGGACATCTCTCTGCTGGATTCAGAGGTTTTAATTCATGATGCACTAGTAGAGACCAAGCTTTTCCATTTCCTGACTGTTGAGTTTTTACTTTAGTGAAATGCATAAAAGTAAACTTGAGAGATGCAGACTGTGACGGCGTGTGAGGTAGCCAGCGTGCAGCGGTGTGATTGTTGTGCGCTGCCATGTTCGTTCCATGCTCAATGCATCATCTACAGACCCGTCTTTCAGGACTGATTCTGCTCTGTCGGTGAAACACTGAGTGGAGCAAAGACGCTCCACTCAGCGTTTGCTCCACTAGTTTCAGACATGGGAAACTAGTGTTTAAAAAAGGATTTTTTTTTTACTTGTTTATTTATTTATTTATTTGTTGGTTGTTTTTATCATAAATAAACATTTAGCCAGGGCGGGGGCAGGCAGAGACCCTTCCTGTTGAACAGGAGGGGTCCCAGGATTGATCCTTGGGATACGCCACATGTGACTTCTGTCTGTACCAATAAGAAGTTACCTATGTTCACAAAGAACTCCCTGTTTTTTTAGGTAGAATTTGAATCAATGAGCTACTGAACCAGAGAGTCTAGCCTAGCTTTCCAGTCACTTTAATATCTTATGGTCCAAAGTGCCAAATGCTGCACCGAGGTCTAACAGAACCAACATTGTTTTTTCCAGTATGCATTTATGTGGATGCCATTGAACACTTTGACAAGGACGGCCTCAGTGCTGTGGTGAGCACAGAAATAAGACTGAAAGATGTCAAAGTGGTTGGTCATTGTTGAGAATCTATTGAACTTTAGAAATTGTGCTTTTTCAATAATTTTGCTGATAAACTGAAGGTTAGAGGTTGGCCTGCAGTTCTGCAGTAGTGATTTGACTGGATTGTTCTTTTTATAAGTGGCTTGACTACTGCTAGATTTCTTTTTTTAGTCATGGTTCACTGCCTGTTTTTGACAACGTTAGATTCACGTTCATTATTTTTTATTTTGTTAAACCAGTGAACCAGTTTTACATTGATGGTATTGTGGCGCCAGTAAAGAACAACACATTTAACAAATTGTATTACATTTTGATAAAATTTCCAGCTGTACTACATTTGGTGGGATATTGATTTTGTGTGTTCACCCTACACTCTGAGGTGATTTGACAGAAACTACAGGTTCCACAGAAGTAGAGGATAAACGTTGTGAAAGTCGAGAAACGCCTTGATTCTGATGTGCAATTTTTCTATATGGAAGAGATTAGGGTGAGTTCAATTATTTCTCTATATTTCCAGTGTCAAAACTTACATTATTAGTCATTGCTGAACATTCCATGGTAAAAACTCTCTGTCAATTCACAGTATTTTGAGAATACTATAAATTGGTATGAAATGCTAATTCTAACAGATAGTCTAACTTTTAGTGAGCTGTTAAAACATTGAATGATGTTTCTGATTTAGACACATTTCTCAATTAGGCAACATCTAAGTCTGAACTCCAGCTCTGTGTTTTTATTTAAGTTTTGCCTACAACATTTTTTTGGCATTCTTCCTATCGGACATGGTGTACTTTTGTCACGTACACCATGTCCTGGCAGACATTGGCTAATGGAAGCACATCCTGTCCGACTTCATCATATCTTATGATACATAACTCTCATCTAAAATGTCCACATCACATGCATTTATGTCCTGTAGCAATTGAAATGAAAGCCCATCTGCAGAAGGTTTACCTGGGAAAGCGCATTGGAAAACTGGTTAAGACTATATAAGAAATATCTAGGAGGAATACTGTTAGGATCGTATTAGGTGGAGAACATCTGAGAATTATGTTTTAAACTACAATCAAATTGGATTGTGGTATTTATATTTACTTCTGACTGAATTGAGATATTCAACCTTTCTGTACACATTTTAACACTATTTTATCTTTAAATTATTAATAAATTTAAACCATCAGCTAAAACTGCTAACGAAATTGCCACAGTAAAAAGATAAACTACTTTTGAAATGGCAGATATGTCTAAATCATGGGGGTGCAGCTGGTTGGGAGATAAGGAAGAAGAGAAAAGAAGGGGTTATCAGGGGTATTTCAACTGTTTTCCAGGCAATTATTAGAACCATTGCTGGCAGTTTCCCCAAAGGATGATTGCACACATGCCCATAATACACACATTCAGAAATACACAAACAACTAAGTGCCAGGGTCAGGCAGGTGAATGAGGGAAAGAGTGAGGTATGAGATTCACTTTAATGAAAGGGCCAGTGCAGTGGCACAAGGTATAGATAAGCCTTTAAAGAGACGGAAAGGAGGAAAAAGATAGACATACGGAGATGAAATCAGAGAACGTGAGGTGCACAAAGAGTAGGAATGGGAAAATGAGATAAGCCTCATCCTCTGTGGTTTAGGGGGGGAAATGTGGGATGTAAAGGTACAGAAGAACTATGCCTGGGAGAATGAGCTGCTTAGTTTGGATTTCACCTTGTAGTGGACCGGTTACCTTCCAGTGTTCACAGAACAACAAAAATTCACCTAAATGGCATTTAAATTATGTATAGGTTCTGAGGAAATGGATAAATTCAAAATAACTTGCTTAGGCTCAGCAAAAGGAAACACATTTTTAAGAATCCAGATCCAATCAGTTTACAATGAAACACATTGTATTTACTGTAACTCAACAGTAACTCCTGGCACAACCTTTCAGAAGAAAAAAAATTCAATGTTTTTGCTTTGCAGTGCATGTGTCTATATAATTTCTTAGGATTATATTGTATTGCTGAGGATTTGAAGCTTTAATTTAACATGGTATGAACAATTGCATGAGAACATTTCAAACAAAAGAGATGTAGAAGTGGATAAATCTCTGCGGGCAGTTCCTGTCTTTTCCTCCCACTGCCAGGCAGGCTCAGAGCCACACAGGCATAAAGGACAGTGTTTATAGACAGGAGAAAGCACTTAGTTCCTCCTTCACACCTTTCAGCCATGAGGTCTTCCGAGAGTCAGAAAGAGAGAACAAGAGACGAGAAGAAATACAGTGGAAAGACAAGTTGGAAGAGGCTTAGAGATTTATAGAAGTAAAAGTATGTGTGGAATCTGGTAAGAGAATACTCCTCTCTGGAGATGAAAAAAGATGAAATGAAGCAAAAGGAGATGAGGAAATTGTTTGAATAGGAGGAAAATCTGGAATGCAGGACATGAGGATTGACATATAAAAAGAAAGAAGATGGGAAGAAGGCCAGAAGAGAGATTACAAAGCATAAAAGAGACATCAAATGGGAGGAACGTTAGGTCATGGTGGTTTAAGTTAACATGTTCTGCCAGTTAGTGTTGAAATAAGAATTCATAAGTGTAAGCTCATGAATAATGGGTTGAACACATCTAATCTAATCACCATAGTGGAAGAACAGTGAAAGATAGGGTCATAGCAGGTCTGGAGCAGGGAGTGGAGAATGAAAGAAAGCTTTGAAATATGCACAAAAGGGAGTGAAATGAAGTCCCTAATACGATGAAAAGGTCTTAAGACCACAACACCTAAATGTTGACTACATAGACTACAAACTGAAGTCTACATAGTGAAACACAATTTTTTAAAGCCTTCAAGGTAAGAATAAAAAGGAAGCCGAGATTAACATGCCGCCTTTTTCCCGTTTCTGTGCATTTATGATTCCTTGGTTTCACTTTGCATATGGGAATGTTCACAGCTTCTATTGATTCATTTTTTGGAATGACCTGATTAGTATCGGGTGAAAACTTAACATAAGAAAGCTTAAATTTTAAATGTAGTTTTGAGAAACAACACTGAGTTTCCACTAATTCATTCATAATTCATCGCTCTTCAGTGGAGACCACAGGCACTTACTGGAAGAGGGTTCTTTGCACCCATACTATGTTTGCAGGTAGTTTGTCCTTGGAGGACGCAGGTCACCTTTACTGGCTTTCATAATTCATTTATTTATATACATTTTTTTTGCACCCCAGATTTTTTTATTTTTGCATAGCTCGCATTACATGTTGGCTGTTACCACGGACACCACAGTTTCTTTCTTTAAAGTTTTTCGACTACAGTGTATAATACAGAAAGAAAAGGGAAAGGATAATACCATTAACACAGCTAAGACATTTGCTGCATTTACCAACATGCAAAAAATAATCAGATAGTTTTCTACATGAGACAAAATTATCAAAATTAGGTAGAATGCATACATCATTTAGGCATAGCGCTTTGTTGATCAAGTGTCTGTTGTCAAAACAGTCTTGATCCATGGAGCCATGAATTCCTCTAAAGCCCCGGCGTGCCCTCCTGTGCTGTGGTGTCTGGCACCAGATATTAGCAGGAGATCCCTTAAATCCTGACAGTTGAAAGGTGGGGTCTCCATAGATCAGATTTGTTTGTCAAACACATCCTACAGATGGGTAGATGAATGGGGCTGAGGGGAAATTGGAGGGAAGATCAAGCTCTCAAACTCTTTTAATGAGACTGTCAAACCACTGAACCCTTTTGTTCTTTTGTGGCGTGGCATATCATCCCTCTGAAAGATAGATAACAGTCACTAGGAAATGCAATTTCTCTATAAGGGTGTACAGTGCTCCAACAATTCTTAGGTACTTGGTACATGTCAATGTAATATCAACAATGGTTTTCCAGCTGAATATTCTTCAACGCATCATACTCTCCCTCTTGGTTTCCCTTGATCCCATAGTGTATGTATTTGACACGCAAGTAAACAGCCATCCATGTGACTTCATAGGCCACTATCTTCAAATGCTTTACTGTCCAGTTCAGATGTTCACTTGACCATTGTTCCTTGAGCCGTGGACAGAGAATATGGTATGCTGACTGGTCCCATTTGCAACATCCTGCTGTAAACTACAGGTACAGGTGAGGTCAAAATTATTACCTTTAATTCTATGGAAGACACTCCTTCAAGCCAGACTGGATTAGGTTAAGGACAATCTGGAGAAAGGCAAACTGGAGGCATGTTGTTTGGTCAGATGAGAACAAAACTGAGCAGTAGAGTTTGGAGAAAGAAGTGAGAGGCACATAACCCAAAGAACATTGTCCCCACAGTTAAACATGGTGGTGAGAGTATCATGCTGTACGGATGATTCAGAGCATCTGGAACTGGGAATCTTATCAAGGCTGAAGGAATGATGAAAAAAGGATACGTGAAGATTTTCAAAGAAAACTTCAAGCAGTCAGCAGCAAAACTGGGTCTGGATCTTTGCTTTGCCTTCCAACGTGACAATGACCCAAAGCATACATTGATCCTGGTGAAGACCTACCTCCAGAAAGCCAAGGTGAATTTTATTGACTGGCCTGCACAAAGCCCTGACCGGAATCCCGCTGAAAAGCTGTGGGGAACACTGAAGACCAGGGTCCATGTGAGAAGACCATCACATCTGGAGGAGCTTCAGAGATTTACCAAAGAAGAATGGACTTGGTCATCTTGAGAGACCAAAGACTTGTTGCAAACTACAGTAGACAACTGCATGGGCTTATCCAGCAAAAAGAAAAAGACACGATTGACTAGTTGCATCAGAGAAGCTAATTATTTTTACCCTGGTAGTTTTTGATTTAGGGCATGCATTGTAAGGTCAATTGTAAAAAAAACAATAAAAAAAAACTTATAAATAATATGCAATGTTACCAATTTCAGAATAAATTGATAAAAAAATAAAATCTATAACTTTGACTTTTAATAAAATAATAATTTTCCACGTTTTCCACAGTTTTTATTAAACTAACACCTTTGTGTAAAACAGAGTTTGCAGCCCCAAGGTTTTAAAAAAACAAATAGGTTTATCTGCAAAGATGCACCAATTCTTGTGTTATCGTGGACAGCTGTGATACTTAAAAACAGTTTGCAGCTGCCTACGCTTTGTCTAAAAGGAGTCTTTGAAAACCAACTTCTGCTCTAGGTGAATGGCTTAGATGTTGAGTCATAAAACCCACCAACCAGCTCTCACATTGAGCACAGCTTAATTGAATTACACTCTCTGTGCAGCTTTGTTCATAGTATGCAAGTTGAATTAAGATAAAGAAAGTAAGAGAAAGGTGGAGATATAGTGTGTGTTTGTGTGTGTGTCCCTAAGGCATTAATACACACAGCGACAGAGCATGTGTATACAGATAATGTTCATTAAAGTGTTGAGATTCTCATTAAGATTTGAGCAAAGCATTTTGGCCACTAGTGGGTTAAACAAGCATATCTGTGGAAAGGAGTATCTGTGAGTGTGTAAACCCACAATATATCTGACTTTGTTATATTCCAGTATACATTGATTTACTGTTGCATAAATCAACAATTTAGGGCATTTTCATGTAAATTATTGGGTCCTCACTGAAAAAAAAACTTAAATTTTGTGGTTATGTAATGTTTGATATTTTGACAGCTGGGACTTCAAACCCCCAGTCTGGGGAATAACCGCGACACATCACTTTAAATCCTCCTGAATAAAAAATGAAAATTTAATGTCTGGTACTATTCCTAATGGGTTCTTGGGTAGCTAATCTTTCCTGGCAAACATGATAGTTTCTTGAAGTAAGAGGATAAAATAAATCCCTGGGTGTCTTCCATAGTCAGAAAATTCACCCTCAAAGTCATGGATATGACATTTAAGTGACCTTGATTAGCCTCGCCTGAATTTTAAACTGTTTAACTACAGACAAGAAAAAGACCAGTAAATTGATGCTTTTCTTTTTTATGTTGTTCTAGCTGGTGTTCAGTTTTGAAGATGTTTTGTTTTGATTAAAGGAATAAAATGTCTAGAGGCAAGTACATGTTGCATCAAGGCAGACAGCAAAGCAAAAATGTATGTACCATATGTTTTAACCAAAAATGATAAAATTCCAACATGATTTTGTTTTATAGTTACTTTTTACCCATTTTAGACTATTGTTGACATGCCTTGCATTTCAGTAACCTGCAAGGACACTCGGTTTACAAAATACATATTTTCCACAATAACAATTTGCACATCTCATATATTAAAATGCATAATTTAATCTTCAGCTAAGCCAAAATGTCATAATTTCTTTATGGTTGCTGAAAACGTCTTCCATGGCCGTAGCACGTCAGAGACGTCTCTGAACTCGCACAAGAATCTCGCTGCCAATGCGAAAGTCATGACCAGACAAAATCATTACTCAGTCACATACTATGCTACACAGATGCTCAGCCTGCACTGCTTAGAATTTAATCACAATAAAGTGGCAGCACAGCAGGGAATCTGGTTTTGATTTCTTATCAATTTTAATAAAACCTGAATGATAGAAAGGGACATGTTGCTCTGTCATTGTAATGGGCACAAGGTGATGGGAAATGTAATGTTAATTCCAGAATTAGAGTTTTGCTCATATTCCATGAAAGACATATTCTAAGTGGAAGTATGAAGATTAAATAAATCACTTTTGGTAATTAAGCAGCACAAATTAACATTTACCCCCTTTTTTACTTTAATCTGTTAATTTTCAAAAATACCTGTAATGTTTCCAAGGACTATTTCGAGCTTTGAAATTCTGTGGACTGCAGTATGATTTTGTAAACGTTTAAACTTTTTCGTTGTTGTCATTAAAGAGGACTATATTGTTGAGACCGTGGAGCGATATTAGTACCAAAAAACACCTACCACTGACATAGTTGGGATATAATTTTTATATATATAAATTATATTTTTTTTCATGACTTTAATACTTTCATTCATCCGCTATACAGAATACAAGTACATATCTCTCATACTTCAACGATGTGGCAGACTGGCTAACTTTAGTTCATTTTCTAAGCAAAACACTTTTGGGAAAAAATCTACTTGGCAGCAACTTTTGTCAACATAAAAAACATAACCTCAGTATAGTCACATGCTTTATGTACATATTATCCTAAGATTAAAGGCATTGTTGGAAAATGATACTGTACATTGTCTGTTCTAGAGTTTGTTTTGACATCTAATGAACAGTCTTGTGTGATTGGAAAGAAATGAAGATGAAAGCAGCTTGCTAATATTTCTTGTGTGTACAGTATATAGTGTCAGCATAGACAAAAGGACTATGTGAAAATGTTTTACTTTTTTATATTCTTTGGATTAGATTAATTTAAAAAAAATCCAAGGAAACAACAATGGCTGTATTTCTCAATGTTTAAAAGCTAAATCCAAAATGTTTGTAATGTAGAAAACGAGTAACAGTTGTGTAATCCAACCACATGGATTCAGGGCTCTTATTGTTTTAGAGCTTCTACTTTGAGTGAGCCGACTCAAATGCAGAAATGTAATAGGTCTTAGCATGTTATTACTTCAGGCAAGGTTTGTACTATCTATAATCAAAATAAACCTGCAAGTTGAAGCTTTTCCTGTTCTTATGTTAGTCTCTCGTTGATGGCATTCAGAGGTCATGAAGATGAGATCCTGGCACAGATGACGACAATAGCAATGCCATTGGTATTTAATTGCAAAAGACGTCCAGTTGTAAAGTTTGTGTTTTAATGCTTGCAGCTTCATGGTGGGAAAAATGTGTCTAGAAATAATAACCTGGGGAGAGCTGGAACCTTTTTACTTTAATTATTTGATGGTCAGTCGGAATGACTGAATGAACATTGCTTGGACAGTTGTCTTCTGAACTATTCATCTTGTTCCTTTATCCAGTCTAAAAGGATTGTCCAGTTTTGACTTAATAATAAAGTGGTTGTCATGTTGTGATACTCAGATGTGTTGTCTCTGTATTGTCTCTTATCTGGTGGCAAATTGGGTTTTGGTTTCCTGTGGCGTAAGGTTTAAGGAAGTAAATTTGTTAATGACTAGGACTGTATTTAATTTTACCCCACATCTTTCTGTATGGGCTGTACAGTCATTCACTATCTTGACAGTGATGAGGTCCATAATCCATATTGCTTGGGGGGGTGTTGAGGGAGGAAGTTGGAAGATAAAGTAATTTTGTGAAAAACAGCTTTCTAAAGTTGTGCCCTCAGCTCACAAGTTTTATTTCCATTGGTCCAAGTTTCAAGCTCTCATTGTATTCAGATTGCTCTAAAACTGGGGTGAGGATGCAATGTGTAGAAATAACATTGCTCTTGGTTTTCTGTCTTAAATGAGACTAAAAATATTTCAAGAATGAGTTCCATAGGCTTACTGAAAGTAATGCAATATATCGATGTATAATCCCAAATATCTAGAGAATGAACATGTCTTTTTTTTCCTGAAAGACATTTTACTTCCAATGTCAGAGGCGTCTAAAGTTTCCCATCGTTTTGGAGGGCTATAGAAGTTCAGTTGTCTTCTATGAAAGCACTCAAAATTGCCATTTCCTGCATGACTGAACATTAGCATAAAAGCAGATGGAGTAGCCATCACAAAGTGCCAGTTATTGAAGACACTGTGGCATTAATGAAATTATGCAGCACTTAGTCAAGAAACAGAAAGTTGTTAAACCCAGAGTCCAATATTAATGCAAAATCAATGTAAAGCTTTGGCAGCATATGGCTTTTTTTCTACTTGGAAATAAGTAGTTTTCAAAGCAGGAACAGGTAGTACATATAGTAAATGCCTATGCAATGGTTCCATAAGTAAAGGAATAACAATCCTTCATAAATATTAATAAAAGAAATGAAATAAAAACACACTTTTATTTTGCAACTCAAGGTTAAAGAAAAGCTGATTCCCTGAGTCCCGTGTCTTTCTCTAGTTCTCCTTTTGCACTTGCTGTCTCGCTCTCAGCTTCATGCTTCAGTTTGGAAAGATGGTGTGTACAGCATAATAATGAATTGGTCGCAGTTCCCCTAGGCTGGAGAACGGGCCCCATTAAACTGCATTAAAACACAATAAGGCTTCTGTATGCATGTGTGTCTGTGCGCTCGCATGTGTGAATAAAAACCAATATGTCTTCTCCACTTGTCTTGTATATCATTCTCACTCTTCATTTCTCATCCATCCACCGTCTGACCCTGTGGCTCTCTTTTCACTATTTTCCCTCATCCCCCTCTGTGCCTTCACCCCCCTGCTGTCGAGCATCCTTCCTCCTTCACATTTCCCCGTGCATCTAAACTCTCTAGGAGGCTAGCCCCATCTTTTCTCTATCAATCAGATTAATATGCGGTGAATGTTTTGATTTATGAATAATTGTGTTGATGAGTGTTTCCAAATGCAAATGGCCTAAGCATCTCTTTTCTAAAATGGTCTTGACTGCATTATGTTTGAATCGTTGTTGAGATTTGCCTGTATCTCTCCAGGTTCATGTTTTGCATCTCACGGGTTGTATGTGCACACCCTGCTTTGTAAGCGTCTTTGTTGAGGCAGATTTATATGTCTGAATGTGGGTGACTTTATTCCCTCTCCTGTGTATTTAAATGGGAAGGGATTAAGAGTCATGAATTATAATTTTCAGGCTTTCCCCTGTGCTTTTGAATGCTCATACTTCTGAAACAGAGAAACGGACTAATGCAGTTCTGCTCAGCACGCAAACAACCCACCAAACCAGACTTTAAAGTGGAATTCGCATCACCACGGGAAAGAAACAAACAAGAACCCCGAGAGTTAGAAAAAAGATATTTGAATATAAAAAGCTGATTTCTTGAGATCATTTCCTTCATCCCTCTAAACAAATCTGTTATTTCCATTTACTGCTTCGCCTTTGCAATGCATGAGATTATAAGCACTCTTGACAGAATCAAATCAAATCTTTGCTGCATTTACTCATCATGTTGCATTGTGGTTGCTTGTCACATTTAATTTGGATTTTGTGGCAGAGACTGTTAATGACCTCCTCCAGCTAAAGGCATCAGCAAACCAATAACCACAAAAAAAAGACATCAAAAAGCACATCTACTCATTTGAGAAGCGATTTGCTCTTATCATTTCAGTGCTTTTTGCTGACGTGTCAGTGCAATGTCTAGAGATTTCAGTAAGACTTGTTAGTCACTCCAAGAGAAATGGGTCATAGTTCTGTTGTTGCTTCAATGTCGACTATGGGAGGCCAGAGATGCTACAGTTGTTTGATTATTGTTTTGGGTGGTGGACAAAGGGTCAAATGTTTGAAGATGGAAACCACCCATAATCACTTCCCTGTGGTAATAATCATAGTGTCGTGTCTTTCTTAAATATAATAAATAGACAAAGTAAGTAAAACAAAACATCACAATGTCAAAAAGGTTGGTATCCCACTGGAAATGTTTTTGTAGTTTGTTTCTGTAATGCTATGCTATAAAAAATGATGTATTTTCTGCAAACTTCACTCAGTTTACTTTAGACTATTAAAATTAATTAATGGTTAGTTATAGGTTGTAAAAATCAACCAAAGCAAACCTTTGAAGAAATACCAGCATACCTGTGGAGAAGCATATATAAAATATTGAGTTTTTTTTTTTTTTCTTTTATACTTTTGGTTCCTTCAGATTGGTCTCAAAATGGAAAATGTATCCATTATTATCTGGACACCCTGAGCTGTCTATGGATTAATTTTTTGCTATTTATTACATTTGTTTTCACACATAATTGTAGTTCCTCATTTGTTTCTGTCACTCGATACTGTCATTGCTCTCCTTTGTCAAGCTGTGATTAATGGTCCTATAGAGACCAAAGATATTAACATTCTTTGACAGTGACTGTGTAGCCAGACATGTTTGAAAGGAAAATTCATGGCCACTTAATCATGTTAGTGGTTTACAAGTTTTAATATGGCAACAGATTAACTAGTCAGTTTAAAATTCAAATGTCTTATAATGCAGTGGTGAAAACTTTAAGCATTCAGGTTTAGATCTACATTTTATTGTTAAATTACTGAATCTGACTCTGATTAATTTTGACATCTGACAATATTTACATAAAAGTAAAACTGATCATTATGTTAAAACTTCAGTCACTAATTGGATAATTTCCATATAGAAAATATCCAACCTGGACAACTGGTTCAAAGTCCGGCTGTTTGAAACCTAAAGAGTTACAAAAAGTTACTAAACAGATGTTTTTTTTTTTTACATTTCTCTTTAATCAGAGTTTAATCAAATCTTGTTGTAAGCTTAACTAAATGGCCTTTAATGGGTTGATGCTTGCACCAATGTTTATTAGCTGTGCTCAATGCTCTGCCATTAAGTATAGAAAGAACTGCTGATGAAATATGTATTGTGACTTAAGTTCTCATATTCAAAGCAGAAAAACTAAATAATTCCAATATGATATCTTTAACTTTTATTTATTTATTTAGATATTTATGTACAGAGTAGATCCGAAATATAGATCAAAGCCTGCAAGCAGATATGCTAGTTTTACCTTGCCAACTGCAATTTTAACATTTTAACATTATCGTATTTTCCGCACTGTAAGGCGCACCTAAAAACCTTCAATTTCCTCAAAAGCCGACAGTGCGCCTTATAATCCGGTGCACCTTATCTATGGACCAATATTGAGCCACAGCAGACCAGTATTGAGTAGCCTTGTTGCTACAGTAAGCAGCCGCCGACTTCATTTTCCCCCGTAGAAGAAGAAGTGAACGGTACATGCTGGGATAGTTGTCAGAACGCTGGTTTGTAATCTATTAATAAAGTTTGACTGACCTAGAATCAGGTCATTTAGCACCATGTTCATTTAGCACCATGTTCTCCATGAACATGCTGTGCACGAACGGAGAAGGGTGACCATCAACCGGCCACCCCTGGCCCGGTCGCAGAAGGCTCTCCTCGCCGACCCGAGTCGGACTGTTTTGTTGACATTCACTCCGGTGCGATGGATGGTACTAATTTTGTTTAACATGCAGGGGGTGTTTTCTTGGAGAGGGGGAATATTTCCAAATACTTGAATTTGTTTGTCTTGTTGGGGAAAAGCATAGTAGCCTTGTTTCTGCCAGCTGACTGGCAGTGCACATTCAATGTGTGGGTCATACACCAGGGGTTTCCAGGTTTGCTGTAGAAAGCAAATTTAGTGATGAATTTTACACAAGTAATTTATGAATTTTCACATGAGTATGAGACTCTTAGATTTCCCATTCCTGCTGTCAAAGGTATGTGGCGAATTCATAAGAAAAATACGTTTTTTACTTAATAATTGTAAGTTTGAAAAACATGCCTATAGCCAATATAGGAGAATGACATGTCAACTGTATCTTGGTTAATCATCAGACTAAAAATATTGAAATATAAATTATGAAAAATGTTAAGTATCAAGTAAAAATAAGATAAGCAAATGTACAGAGTATGTTCTCAATTCTACTTTTGTTTTTTACAGTAGCTTCGAATTACTGCTGTTTGAATCACTGTGGTGACAAATGTAAAAGTGCACTGCTGTGCCCATTATGCAGTGAGATTTTCAGTAAGTCCAACAACAATTTTCTCTCACAACTCTCCACGGAGTTGCCAAACTGTTCCTGAGCAATAGCAAGAAAAATGGGAATAAAAGTACTAAACTTGATTGGCAGTGATTGTAACAACTAGTCTGTAATATATTATAATACATTTGCTTGGATACAGTTACGTTTGACTGACTTTCAACATGCTTTTAATGTTTCTCACTTCACTTTTTGGCTTGGGAGAGGGGGGACCTGTTATGCGTACATTAAATCTTTTTGTCCTGTCTGGATTTGCTGACATGTAAAACTACAGCTAAAGGAAATCAAGAAGAAATCAAACAGAGGCTTGCAAATATCAAACGAGATGACCAAATTAGGCAGTGAAAATATAATTCCTTTTTTTAACAGTTAAGACCTAAGGTTGGCAGTCTATGAATACATGGGAGATTTTTACGTTTGCAAGTGTGGATGGTGTGTTTCCATGTAGTGTGTGTGTGTGTGTGTGTGTGTGTGTGTGTGTGTGTGTGTGTGTGTGTGTGTGTGTGTGTGTGTGTGTGTGTGTGGGTGTGTGTGGTGTTCCTTTTAGCTGAAATCAATTTAAGCTGCCTTGGAGAAATCTCCAGCACTTTATGAAAAACACCAGGCTTAACAAACCATTCCCTCAAGTCTGCGTATTATTGTGTCTGTTTCCAGTTGCCAAGATACCACTTACATATATTGGAGTTGTATTGTTTTCACATGGGGTGCTAGGACTTGCAAAATGTAGACCAATAGGATGGACATTCTTTTAAATGTAACTTTATTAGGTAATATTAATCAATTTGATTTCTTTCATTATCAGAGTAGCTAAATACAAAGTTTTGCATAATACCTCTGTTACTCCCTACTTTGCATTAACAGACTGGGACAAAATCCAGAAGTACTTTATAAATTGATTAAAGAACTCCCTTTAGTGGAAATGTAATTAATGATTATTATGTTTTTATTGATCCTACAGAAATATTTGCATATTTTTGTGCTTCAAAACAGAAATGTTTCCTTCTGCCCATGTGGCACTGAAAGAAAAAGGTAAGCACATTTTGTGGTCCGTATTAACTACAGCTACTTGTTTTACAACATTTTTGAATGAGACTTTCAAGGATCTTGATACTGGTTCTGAAATCTCATTCTAAAACAGACAAGAAAGCCATACAAAATTATATGTCCGACATCATTACTCCTCCACCAGCCATTGAAACATTGAGGCACGGCAGGATGGATCCACACCTTCATGTTTGCTATTGCCAAATTTTGACTGTACAATATGAATTTTGGCATTTTAGTTGCATCAGACCAGGAAACCATTCTAATCTATCTCCAATCTATTACATTTTAATTTTGCTAAGTCTTAAGTGGCCCTACAGCTTCATGGTTTTAGCTGACAGAGTGACAACCAGCAAGGTTGGACATGCTTAAATAGTATTCAATGAATGTGGTTGTAATGGGTGTTTATTTAGTACTGTTGTCTTTCTTTTATATGGAAATAAAAGGAACAGAAAATTACATTTTCAAAGATCACTTCAGTCTGAAAAAGCCATTGTTTTAGGACTGCAAAATATTTGTCTTATTTACCGTAATTGTTAGCTATTGTGATGTTGTAAAAAATGGATATTGGGATGACAATATTCATAAGAAATACAATTTATGATCTTAAGCACTTCTGTTTTTCTTTTTTGTTTTTTTTTCATTTTCCATTGATAGGAATTCAATTCAATTCAGATTTTATTGTATCCCAAATGGGCAATTGGTTTTACAGCAAGAATAAAAAAGACAAACTGCCAATAAAAAGACAAGGGTTAAACAATAAAATAAAAATAAAAAAACAACATACCAGAAGGACATGGAATTCATAAGAAGGAATTACAAATTTTCAAGAACTTGCTTTTAGTTCAATCATCCATTCTTGACTAATTACAAAGTTCAATGAAATACAAGCTGTAAAACTTGATTGGGATACAAAACATTCAGGCTCACATTCACACACTGATGGTGGCCAGCTACTATATGGTAGCCAACGCTGCCCTGGGGCAGTATGACAATGGCAAGGTGCAGAGATTGCAGGGAATAATGCATCCACCTGTCCCCCAATGCACTACAAAACAAATGCATTTTGTGTGTGTTTGAGTTTTCATTAAAAAAACACATATTTAAAAAAGATGGTTTAATGGAGAGATTGCTTTGCTTCCAAGCCCAGAGGCATATTTGATTTAAGGAAAATGCCTGTTTTGAAGCGTTCCACCAACTTCTTTCTGAAGTCACAATGATCTCATCAAATTTTAAGACAAATAGACTGACTGATCAGAAAACTACACTTAGAACAGGCTTTTACCTGGAGGAGTTATGAAAAAAGCCAACCCTGACAATCTGATCCCACTTATTTTCTCTCAGCAGCTTTCCCCTGAGTGGTTCTGATGTATGTGTGACAGATGTGTTCCCTTCACCCCTTCTCCTGTTCTGTATTTCTCTCTCAGCTCATTAGCTAATTCACAAATCAATACCAACGGAACTACGATACGTTTTATCTTTAGTACAAATCAATACTAAGACCAGTTTTAACTCTTTTTTTTTTCTTTTTTACCTCGGTGTCAGTGATGCACATTGCTGGATGCATTTCCTTTTATCTCTCTGTGCGCCCTTACCCATTTTCTTTATAGGTATCTGAGGAAAGTCTGGAGGAAATTCTTCAAATTTGGGGCCAGCATTCATTTAAAAGTGATTAGATTTAAGTCATCAGAGGGTCAAGATCACTGTGACATCAAATCTTTTCCATTCTTTAATCACAGCCGTTCAGCAGTGCCCGGAGGAAGTTTTATGACATCTGGTACAAGCGTTCGGTTAACATCGGCGATGAATTGATGACAAATTGGTGATCAAAGTCACGGTGACCTCACAAAACAAGTTTCTGCCCATAACTCAGTAGTCCATATGCTAATTTACAGAGAACTGCACACAAATGTCTACCAGAATAAAATTATGTAGGGATGAAATTTTTATGTTCAAAAGGTCAATGTTCCACGTCTCTGTGACGTCTTAATTTCCAGCAAAAACTCTTCCATTATTTAACACCATAAATCTAGTAGCGAAGTAGAGGATGGTACAATTTGCAAATCAAATGACACGCATGCAGTCAATACAGCATTTTTTCCACTTTCGTATGTTCTGAATATTCAGTCTTCCCTTTCTCTTCATGGATTATTTCAAATAGAGAAAAATAAATGAAGTCGTTTGTGTGTCCATTCATATTATTGTTTGTTTCTTTTCTCCTTCCTGGGCAATAACCCTAATGTTACATATTTAATGTCCCAGCAAGAACACATGAGGTGGGAGAATCGGTCTACATGTCTGGCCTGCGAAGGAAAGCATGGAGTTAAAGTGACGTATTTCTTGGCTCTGATATCAGAGACACCCACAGTGATCAAAGTTTCATCTGTGTCTCATTAGCAAGATCACAGCTTTGTTTGTATATCTGCATGTGAAATATTTAAAATGGAAATGTGAGGAAAAAAAACAAAAACTTTTAAAGACATTGACAGAGAACGAATACATACACACAATCGTGTTCTGTTTAAAACTTGGGATGCATTGGTTACATTTTAAAGCCTTTTTAGGGAGGCTTTTTTTTTACTAATGTCTATTTTCTTGTCACAAAGTATTAACTATTTTTTATGACTTAAGAACAAGAACAAGTTGATAAATTATTAAACTTATGCCATAAATAAATCTGCGCCACTTGAGAACAAAAATGAAAACACAGATGAAAGTTAATTAAGGAATTAACTTCACATTAAACATAACTTTAAAACTGCCAAAAATGGTTCTGAAAATATATAAAAATACTAATTAAATTCAGATACATTTTTGGTGTTAGATAAAATGTCCTGTGTATGCTTTGTATCTATCAATTAACTAGTAAACCAGTTACATTTATATTGCTATGTTCAAAAGATTTGCAGGGTGAAACACTGAGAATCCTATTAATGCAGGACCAGTACAGGGAAACGGAGTAATCTCTCCTTGACGCCGTGTGTAACTGTTTGACCTTTCCTCACCACCTGCTCCCTCCTAGCGTCAGTGTTTTGTACCCAGCTGGCAACAATTCAGGATGTATCTGGCAAGCGCCCTGTCTCTCTTCCTGAAATTCAGATCCTGCCTTCTCTTACAAAGAGGTCAATCCATTTGCCCTATGCCGCTCATGTTCATGGAAGGTTATAGTCATGAGTCAGGTGGTGTCATTTATTTATTTTTTTTATCTACAGGCATTTACTTCTCTTCCAAGTTCATTGTCACCTTTAAAGAATCATTGTGTTTGTTGTACTGTGTGCTAACTTACAGGGGTCGTTTTTAAGCTGTGGTTCAGTGAAATTATTAGTCATCTTTTCTCTTGCTAGTCGCACAAAATTGTTTTGCTGTCATGACTTTGTAGAAACATAGCTAAATCCGCAGGGTGGTTGGATGTTAACATTTAGTCAGATAAACCATTGTTCCATCTAACGGTAATCGTTAAAACATATCAAAGTATAGTTAGGCTCAAAATGATCTATGGCAGGTGTAAACCTGTTCTTTTTCAACCAGGAAGTTTGTACCTGAAAAGAAATGATAAAATAGATATTAGGTAAAGTTGTAAAAAGTGTATGAATTTAATTTATTTTTTAAAGCATCTGTTTTTGTTAACATTTCATTAAAAAATGGATTGGAAAGTGGGTTGAGAGAAAGGGGGGAAGACATGAGCCAAAGATCATCAGACCGGCTGGGACTTGAACCTGTGACAGCCGCGTTGAGGACTATGGCCTCCATATGTGGGTCATGCTTTGCCCCTGTTCCACTGCCGCACCCAAGCTCTGGGTCTTTGAGGGTTTAGAAACCAATCACTTAAATTTTGGCTTTTTCCAAAGATACAAAATGGAACTGGCCTCAGCTCCATACATAGACTGGACCTCCTCAGATGTACTTGTTTTTCATCACAACTAAGTTATATTTTGCAATTTTTCTCTCTTTCATTTCTGCTCATGGTTTGCTGCTGTGTACATAAGAAAAAAGGAAATAAGTCTTGTTTTGTTAAATATTGCCATGCTTAGTCAAGTTTCACATCCAAGCATAATTTAATAAATCTTACACTCCACTGGAGCATTTTTAAGCAATTTTTTATTTCTGCCAAAAACTTTTTTTTTTTACCTAAATAACACTTATATTATTTTTATTGCTGGGGTGCTGAATTTCAGCAATCCGCACCTTCTGCATCATTGCAATGCACACATATTCTGCTTTATGCAGTCATCAGTTTTTTGCACAGCTTAACGGTTAACTTTCAGAAACAACCTCTTTTTGGCCCAGTTACATCTTTCTGTTAAATTGTGATATCATATATTGTCTGTCAAGAGCATAGTGTCACAATAAAGTGTGACTAAATTTGCTTACAAGTCAATTGATTCATTTTAAATCTATTTTTTGAGTTAACTCAACCAGCTTGTGAATTGCAAGTCTTTGACATGTGTGCATCAGTAATATGAAAGCATTTCATTTTCAGTCTAATTCATCCTGATCACCATGAAGAGATACGACGTGTTGCAAAAAGAGGGCAAGATAATGTTAGCTGTTCTCTTGAATCCTAAAAATATCGTTCCTATGCCCTGTCAAAATACCCAGTTAAAATGTTTCATGGTTCATTTTGACAATATATTTTCCTTGACGTCTTTAGCTTATATCTTTACAGAGTGATCAAGTGATTCAAGCTACAAAGCCAGCCAGGTTGAGGAAACAGCATTGTCTGTCTTTAGCACATTTACCAACACACACCTGCATGTTTAAAGTACTTAAGTGTTTAGTGAAACTGCTCTGTGTTTAACATTTGTTGTCTCATGATTGTTGTTTAAATCTTTCACCTCGGTGTTTACACCTTATGTGCTCTGATAGCATTGGGTACAATATTACCAACAGACTCGCTGCTTTTAGTTTTCATCACACTGGTAAAGGTTGAATTGCTTACGCTTTCATTGTGTGGGCCTGGTGGCTTCCTTTCAGGAACCACAGATAAATGCAGAGAGGTCTTAACCTTCTATGCTGACATGCATCCATGCCCTTACTCAGTGATAGGCTGGCACACAGCAGCACCTCTTTGGCAGTGGTTAAGCTGTTTGCATCATGTTGAGATACAGCTTTCCTGTCTCTCCACAGTGCTGCACTTGCCATGTGCTGGTCTGGCACATATTGGCCTCTTCTTGGCAGAGGTTGCATGATAACTTCTTCCCATGGGGCATCTTGTTTGGCATAATATTGGATTGGGTTTTATCAACACATCACTGGCTTGATAACCCCTGTCTGTTATTCAATAGCTCACTCCTTACAGACTCTTATCTGGGGAAAATTTCCAAAAAAGGGAAAAGTGGTTTTCAGTTTTAGAATTTTTTGGACAGTCGTGGTTAAAAAGTGTAGAAACTTTGATGCAACATAGGTATGTAAATAATTTACATTTTGTAATGACTGTAATGGCATTACAGCCCAACTCAGTTTAATGTTATTCGCTTACCCTTTTTTTTAATTACAATTTTACCTGTATTTGTTGTCCTCTGATAACCAGATCTTGGATGTTTCATTTGGACTTCAAGAATCTGATGAGACCAGCAGCATATGCCTTGTGTTTATTCATTCAAAAGTAATTTTTAAAAAATGTTGTTCTCATTACTTTTCTCGTGTTTTTGTAGCTTAAGTGTATGCCTAAAATTCCAATACTGTACTCTTCTGGGTGATGGGAAAATATTAGGCCATTCATTCACTTCTATTGCTCCCAAGCCAAGTTGGTATTTGAGTCACTGACCAAGCTTGTGGGTGCAGTTCATTGCAAATGGCATTTCTTTGGCTGCAAATCAACAACACACTCTGTCTTTTGCATGGGCAATGCCTTTATCGGTTGCTCTCTGAGTGCCAGAGTGCCTGCTGTACCAGATGATGCCCTGCAGGTTAGTGGATTTGGCAGCTACTTTTTGTTGATTCACTGATTTGACGCCGCTTTGTCCTGAGCTGTCTTTATGCGTCTGTGTGCCCATCAGGGTCAACGAGCAAAAAGCTCTTACTTTCAGCTCTCCTATTCCCTTTTGTTTGTTCTGCACGAGTCTTCATGGCTCACGGTTCTATGTCTCTCTTTTCACTGTGCTTGTGGTGTTGTCTTTTTCTTCTTTTTATCTTATTCTGTCATTCATGTTCTCAGCTTTCGCTTTTCATTTCTGAGTCCTTCTGCATCTCAGCAGATTTATCTCCCCTCCCTATTTTTGTTCAACTGTGCTATGTTTATTCGCTCCCACTGACTTCCCTGCTGTCATTTCTGTCTTTTGGCCTTTTGCGCTCTAAGATCTTGTTTTATCTTAGCTGTCTATATGGTGGGCTGACAGACAAAGAAACACAGACACACATGGGGCGACACTTATGCACACTTACTGATTTAGTTGCAGTTTTTCAGACACAACAATGTGCAGTTTTCTTCTTAGTAGATTTATTGGATTGAGCATAAATACATTTTATGTGAATTGTGAATTAAGAGTAATATTCACCAAAACTACAAATGTAAGATCTTAATTCTGCCTCTGGAAAAGTAGAGGAATCCGAACCTTGGTCTGTCTTTAGAGTTGAGATCAATCCACTCAATAAAATGACATGAAATACAAATAAACAGATATGTCATGTATAAATACTTTGTTAAAGATCATTTATTGGGGTGAGTGCAGTCTGTGTGTTGTAGAGGGAGCAGTTTGCTGCTTAGCAAAGACATCCACTACTTTTTTGCATGGGGAGAGATTGAGAGCAGAAAAAGTTATGTTGGATTGTTACAGTAATAAGTGAGAAGAAAATTTTTTACCTCAGCATCAAAAGGAAGGCTAAATAAAAACAAGCCTGTCTATAGGCTCTAAAGAAACACTTTTCACAACATTCAGCTATTCACACATTCATTCACACATTCATGAGGTGACATCGGTAAGATACATTGTAGTGCCAGCTGCCCTGGGCCAGTCTGACCGAATAGAGGCTACCATGCACCGACACCACCAGGTTCTCTGACCTCCACCAGCAGGTAAAATGGGTGAAGTGTCCCACTCAAGTCCACAACCGAGAAAGACTAAGTGGGGATACAAACCGGCAACCCAGCTGCAGGACAGACTCCTTCCACCTTCTCCATCTTGTTATGGTCTGGCTCTTAAACCACAACAAATGCAAGGGAAGCCATGCATGGGATAACTTAAAAGGGAATTTATTTAACAAAAATCATGACTGATTAGGGAAGAAAGGGGAGAGAGTGGCAGGGAGACAGAAAGAATGAGCTGCTTAGTCAGAGAAAGTGGTGCATCTTAAGGTGGATCTGACGTCATCTGGATACACTGGCCAGCTGCCTCCACTTCCAATCAGCACCAATTAAGACGTCCACAACATGGATGTCAGAGACCCAGAGGAAAAGGCCTTGTGCCATAATAATCTTCACCCACTGCTTTTAATCACTTGTAAAAGGTGCTACTATTCTTCCTTCCTTTGATGATATTGATTGTAGCACAATTTTAAAACCTCAGGAACTATTTAAAGGATGGGGTGATTTCTTTATAACCTCAACTAGAGTATCCCCCCCCCCAAAAAAAAAAATCACAATTTTCTCAGGAATGTATTCTTTGTTCTTCTTTTTCTCCATATGTGGTCTGCTGATTTCTTCCTGCATTTGCAAGCTACAATTGTTAGTTGTCATTCTGTTCAGATCCTTTGGGACCAATCTGTTTTTACTGGTCCCCAACGGTGAGCCCAGTTGTGCTCAAGAACAGAGCAGCGTACTGAATTGTTGAACATTTTAATGAGACCATCCCAAAATGGCACGTCACATGTGCATAATCAATACCAAAAATGAAGCAACGTGCTAGAATTTATAGGCATTTTCGTGATCAAAAAGAGTCAAAAGTTCAATCTCATTTGTCTACATTTTGTTATGTCAAGGACAAGCTAGTACGACTGAATATTAATGCCAGAAATAAATGTCATTACCACCTTGTGATGGAGAAAACAGACCCTCTCAGCCCCAACTCCTTCCCTGAAAATAAAACAAATAAAGAAAAAAACTATCCTTATATATTCTGTAGTTGTGTGTGGCTCTAATTAGAATATGGCTGCCTTTTGAATGAGTCAATCTATGCAGCCTATCATTTAATTCCTCTTTCCGTGTTGTGAATCAACAGCCTTCAGAAGCTAAAACCATGGCAACAGCCTTTGCAGCTCTAACTATGGGATTGCTGTCTCACTTTGACATCACTCTGAAAGCCACACATTGGCAAGACTGATACACCACAAACATTTGTGTGGATCTGAGTTTCTTCACAAAACAGCAGCTTGACATCATCTTTAAGCCTGTTAAAGACCAAAGAAATTTGGATGCGTCTGAAACATAATGTTTTGAACGTTTAGTTTTTCATAGAGTACAGTTGTGTATATGTTCTGAGTTGAAACTGACTTCTGTCATTCATATAGTGAAGAGTGTTATAGTCAGGCAGTGCCAAAAATCCCTAGACCTTATCAAAAAAGGTCTTTGTCCTTCTTCAGATGCATACAAATACTCTTTTGAATGGACCCAAAATCATTTGAAGATGAAACAAGCACACCAGTTATTTTTTTTAAGATGAATTGAATGCAGTTGAAAGTGGATATACTTTTATTTGCAATTTTTTTTTTTTACACATTTTTCGTTTCCCAAAGTGGAACAGCGGTTAACAAAACATGATTAACATAAGTAAATAGCCAGGAATGTATGTATCGACCTTGATCACTGTCTAGTTTAGTACTTTGGCTTTGTGACAATCAATTCCATGGAAAGATGCTTTTTAGAGCATGCCACATATAATTATGGTCAGAAAATTTAGAGAAACATACTTTAAAAAAAAATGTATCTATTGCTCCACATTCTCCCATTGTTTTGTAGCCTAAATGTTGTGACGTTAAAATAAACATCACATAACTTTTATAACTTAGTAAAAAGTTGATGCAGTGAAAATCTTTGCATCACTTTGTATCATTCACAGTTGCTAGAGATTTGTCAACTGCACAGCCAGAATGTGAATTTCCTGTATTCTCTTATCTCAGTGGAACTCTATTAGATTAAGATCTGGTGACCGTCACAATATGAATTTATGTTCAAGAAATCATTTTGAGATTATTTGTCAGCAACAACACACAGTAAGCTGTTGTGTTCAAGCAATGATGAATTGGTGGCAAAATTCCCCCATACTACTATGCCACCACTACATGCTTAAGCACTTGATACAAAGCAGGAAAGATCAATGCTGTCATGTTTTTTATGCCACATTCAGAGTCCGTCTTCTTTCTGATCAATCTGTTCAAACCATACTGGTTGGTGTGAAATATCTAACATTAATTTAAGTTGATGAGACCAGTTTTTCTAACAGATGTAATTTCTTCATATTGTAGTTTGCATGTAGAATGTAATGTAATGGGAATATTAATTTCAAAATTAAATTAACCTACCTACCTGGCTTGTAAATTTGTTTTCTTGCGTGACAAGATTTCATAGAACAGAAATAACCAAATAGCTAGTTATGTGTCCATAGCAACAGCAATAACAACCAAGCCAAGTGAAATGTTTGAAAGGTGTGAGACATAACAAATACAGAATAAAAACAGAGTTAACAGGTGTGTAACGTGAAAGCCCTGTGATTGCTGTCTGAGTATTACCTTTATGGATATAAGTAAGCAGGTGTTTCATAGGTTCACATATGCTTATCCATCTCATTCTCCATCTTGCCCATTAGAGACATATTGTATGCCTACACACACATTGGCACAAACACACACAAATGCACATGCACCATGAGTCATTTGAATATGCCTGCATAATGTGTTTGCATTTCATTCCACGCAGGAACCATTTAGAAATTAAAGTTCTCTCACTGAACTGGCCACCAAAACAAAGTGCTGACCTACACACCTGACTCACACATTTGGTGTGATGTACAGTGGTGTGAAAGTGTTTGCTCCCTTCCTGATTTCCTGTTGTTTTTTTTGCATGTTTGTCACACCTCAGTGTTCAAAAAATACAATTTTGCACCACTCTTGTGCCTTCATTGACAGTTCAATGAAGACACTGAATAGCAAAATAGAAAAGTTAAGAGATTGTCAGAGATTTGGTGGTAAACATTGTTTTTTTGTTTTGTTTTTTTAAATCATGTTAGTGATGACTATCATTCTGGGAGGAATCTTAATCAATCTTCTTTCTTTTGAATTTCAAATCATCAATGTTTTCAGATGCTGTCTAATCCATAACTGCAGGGAGAAAATCAAATGGTTCACCAGGCTGCCGAGCTTTGGACACCTGGCTCTCCCATCCTTGCGACTCCAATTGCATGAATTTTTCATAAAAAAAAATGTGTGTTTTTGTGATTTAACTTTTAGGACCAGATGGGCTCCACTTAAACAGTTGTGACAGTCATCTGCCATCCTGGAACATATCATAGGAAATTTTACACCAGAGACTGAATTACATGCTGCCCAATAGTCATTACTACGATAACCCACCAGCTGACTGCGCCAATGGTTACTTGTTCCATCATCTCCATCTCAGTCATAATAGATTTACTTGCTTTGTAGGAGTTCAGATAAACCATTTGTGATTATTTGAAAATGTATTGCAAAAGAAGGAAATCAGAGAAGCTAAAAGTACCGATGTAAATCTATCTGGGCACCAGATAATTGGTTTTTGTTTTATAATCTCATATCAATTCAAAATCATTTTCACTTCACAGATAAAACTATTATTGCTTGCTCTATTGCTTTCTATTTAAAAAATGACACCTTTTCAGTGGTGTTTGTAATAATCTTGAGGAACAAAATGCTCTTTTAGTTTGCATAAATATTTTACAACTCATAAACTGTCATCTTTGCACAGTAGTTCAGTCCTGGTTTGACAAATCTATAAATTAAAACTTATTTTGTGCTACCAAATCTGCGGAAATCATAACACTCCATTATGTGTCCTTAGAAATGAACTAAAACATTTTTAAGTATCTTGGTTCAAAGTAAAAGTATCTTTTAAAACCTTTCTTACTCCAAATATGTTTTCCATATCATTACAGCTTTATCTCATAAGAAAATGTGACATTACTTCTTAGGGCATCAACAATTGTAAGCTTACAAGCAGACGCTAAGATTAAAGTGGTTCGTAGGAAATTTTTACCCATTTTTTTGCTATTTTCACAGCCCTTTATATCTCTTCTCTTTTTCTTTATCGAGCATCCAAAATGTTTTGTAAGATTACTGTCAACCAGCCTCATAGCAAGAAAAACTATTATTGTCTCTTATTGAGAGAAGTAACAATTAGTAGTCATGAAAGTCTCTAGATGCAGCTGAGTGACAACCAATTTATGTAATTGGCTACTTGCTTGCACCTGTCATGGACAATGTTAGAGATGAATCATATGATGAGTGAGCATAAAATGTAATAAATAGGTTTACAATTGTAGATAGTTTTTAATATAAATGTATGGGTGTGTAATTTTTTTTCCAAATAAAGGTTTAGTTCCTGTATTTCCTAACTCTGACATGAACTTAAATTAAAGTGTGTTCTTATTAGATCCTTTTTCTGTGTACCAATAACTGTCCTTCTGTCATGACTTCTTGTTAAAGGCAGCTGTTCAGTTTAAACTGGAAGTTTGAACATGTACACACACGCATTGTCGTCTCTCATGAGACAATGCATGATGAGTTCATGAACTCGTATCTCTTTTTTTGTTTGTTTTCACAAATAGAAGGAATGTCTCATAAATATTAAACTATGTTTTGATAGCTTTTCTGTGATGCATTTTAGTTTTTTAAAGAAATATGTTTAAATCCGGTCCCGATTCATACAAAATGGGACATAATCACTTGGTTAACTTGGAAGAAAATGGCTCCTATAGCTCCTATACTTTCTCCTGGTCAACTAAAGGCTCTATTCTCAGAGGCTATACAAATAATTTGTATTTTGTTATATTTTGAGGGGAAATTTCACAACCTACAAACTCGAGTAATTTTCTATAGTCCATTGTGATAGAATACGTTATAATAATTTTATTAAGCACATTTACAGAGAAGTGTTTTCCAATATTTGCTTTGACCTGTGTTCATAAGATTTTATTAGAAATGTCCAGAAAGGGAATCTGATTCAAAATAAAGTTTCATTAAAAAAAATACTACAGATTTGATCTGCAGGTAAAGTCTGAATATATTTAAAAGCCTTGACTAATTTATAAAAAAAAACAACTTTTAACCACTTTAAATACGATTTATGTTCATGGGTATAAAATGATATTTTTGCTGCTATGAATGTTTGGATACAAAAGCAGGTTCATGTTTAAGAAATGGACCAGAAATATTCCGAAACAAATGCAGCAAGGTGTCAATCCTTGTTGTGTGTTTTTTTGGGGGGGAGAACTCGGAAGGACTAAAACTGTATAGCATTTAAAATGCTGTCTTCAGTTTAAGAAGAAATATTGAAAACTTTTGATATTATAAGCTTTTGTGCAGTCACATCTCATTATGCACCTGTCGGTTAGAATTAAATAGCTATTATGTTTTCTAATTTGCAGACTGTTTAACATCACTATGTAAATCCAGACAAACTTTGTTTCATATCTATTTTTATTCTATTTCATCTTTTTTTTGTTATTTTGTATTCCTGTTGAGAGACCATCAATGGGGCTCAGAGCGAGAGCAAAACAGGGAAAGGCTGAATAACATTCTCCTTTTTATGGAATCACCAGGATGCTTCCTGTGGTTTTCATATCTTTGGATACACTTTGTGTTTGTGCATGCATGTGTATGTGCGTGTCACATTTGCGTTCTTCCTGTAGTTTTCATCCTTTGTTTTATGTCAGCAGGGTACCCTTAGTGAAAGGCTCCTGTGTATCTACTGCCAAATGACAGACGTTCCGCACATTTTCAGATCTTTTTCAAAAGCCAAAGTCAGCAGCCACACTTGTAATGAAATGACGTACATGTCTTTGTAATATTTCATTTACCAGAAATGCAAATTTAGCTTTACATAGGTTAGATTGAATGAATTTGTATCCATGGGTTTTGTTTAGGTTGATTAGAACATTAGATTTTATATTGTTGGTTTTTTAATCTATTGCATTTGGCTTCTGTCTTTCATTTAACACCTACTTTCCTAAATGTCTTATTTTTTTTAAAGACTGATTCTTTCCCAACTGTTCTCTTTTCTTCTAACCAGTTCACCACATTCTATTACGAACACTGATTATGTTCTTTTTCCAGTTCTTTGTACTGCCATTCATTCTGTTCAGCACAAGTTTTTTTTTTAGCAATCTTTGACATATTTTGCTTTAGATTACTTTTAGCACAACTGTCAAAGTTAATTTACTAGTACAGTGTGTTAAATGTTGAAAATTCCAGTTCTTATATTACATGAACAAGTTGTAGGAGAACAGTAATTAGCCCAAGCGCTTGGCGATTTGGATGGCTGGTGTTTCAACGTGGAAGCAGGACGACTCAACAGCCCACTGCACATGCCACCATTTTACTCTAAAATATGGTTAGTAAATCTGATTAAAGAAATAGCTATTTAATTTCTACAAAGTAGTAAAAATCAATGAGGCAGCCAGTTCCCGCTTATACAGTGTTATGAGGAAGGGGATAAAATGCTCCGGCTCTAAGGGGGTTTAGGTCTTTCCCTATTCTAGAGACCCTTTATGAGGAAAGAATGGTTCTGCTGTTCTTCTCTTGCAGACCATAATTCTGTTTTAAAAGCAGTAGCCACAGTTACAGAAAACACAACTGTGGCCATCTGACTCGATCTTTTTTTCCCTATAAATCTGCACTGCATTTGTTCATTTAAACTGGATTGTTCTACAATGAAAATATATCTTTATTCTGATGTGAGAATACTTAGAAATTTAGCTTATCATTATACGTTATTTGGTATAGACCCTTTAAATAGAAAGAATGACTGACTGACCACAAGCGCACAGGCACCTTTAATGCTAATTAGCTCTCACCTTAGTTTAGCATTTTCTTATGATCAAATTATTTCTACTTGTTTTATGTACCATTATTGTGTCCAGGCTTGTTTCATTAGTTTAGTTTTTGAAAATGTCTGATTTTCTTGTTTATTTTTCAGTCAGTGTGTATTATTTTTTGTCATGTTTCAAGTTATTTCAGTGACCATTGTAGGTTTTTTTGGTCATTTATAGAGGGGTACCAACAATATTGTCCACGTGCCTTGGTCACATAAGGTGGGATGTATAAGCTTACAGAAGTGCAGACCTTATGAACCATCCCGTTCATAAACTGTATCAACAAACAGAGACCAAGCAAAGCTCGACTAATCTCTCAGTATTGACGTTTATATCACTGCAGTCAAGTTAAGTAAACTGGACAGGAAACACGGTATGAACACCAATCCTAAGCCTCAACCAACAATGACGAGATAAAAACAGATCTGAATCTGTGGATCTAAAGTCCATTTTATGCAGAATATGTAAGTCTAGGATATGTAAGTCTAGGATACTACCTTAGTGCCCACATAACTACTTGAGAACTAACTAATACTGTAAGTGGGTACTTTTACTTATTACTTACTTTTCCTCCTACAGGAGGGAAAGTGAGTAAAAACTGTGATCACAATGACAGCTTAAATCCTTTAGAGTAAAATATAAATAAAAAATAAGAATAATAAGAATAATTATATATTAGACAGACTAGATATTAGAAAAGATAGATAGATATTACTATATTAGAAAAGCTTCTCTTCAAGGACATTAGTTGAAAGTAATATAAAATAATATGGAACAAAAGCCTTTAGTTGCCTGAATTGTGCTGGATAAAGAAATAATAATTCTCGGTTTCTTGTAGTATTGCTTATATTAAAGGATATAAAATGTGAGGAGTGCTCTAATTCTATGTTTCATACACTCTTGGGCATTTGTCTCTGAGATACTGAGGTGGACACAAAAATTCAATTCTAATGTGGAAATAAAGTATCGAGCCAGGGGTGGATTTATTTTCAGTAATAAGTTTTCAGTTATATCAGATACACACCTGATTAATGACTAATTTCAGGTTGCCACAGTCTTCACAGCCTGTGTCTCATAAATCTGCTTGTTCTGCCAAATTCTTAAACCATTCTCTCAGAAAGCTTTTTTCTCCTTACAGTCAGTGACCCTAGAACATTTAAAGGCTGGCGCTTCTCTGCGGATGCCTACTGTGAGTGCACTATGAGAAGAGTAATGTGATTAGAGTTGGCTGTGTGATGTTTCACTTGGTTAGCACCCCACAGTCGGATGGGAAACATGTTATGAATATGAAATACAACTTAAGAGGTTTACTACACTGACTTACTTTGAGGTGGAATGCATGAGCTTCAGACTATCAATGATTCTCACCCTTATTTAGCTGAAGGATTAGTCAAAAACGTCACTAGCCCAGTCCAGTCACCCCAGCTGCCCCCAACTCCTCCCTCCAAAAATATCTTCTGCTGCTCCTCCCACCTCTTGGGGACTGTGGTTTTAACCCACATCTTTCCCAGAGAAGCCCGTTTCTATTTCCAGTGTATTTGACAAGAAGAAAATAAAATTAAGGTCTATTTTGTATAAAATGTATTCAGTACACCAGGATAGGCTCTTTTATTTCGACATTCAACCAACAAACACATGCTGAGAATTTCTGGGAGCCATCATTTTGTGTTTATGCTTAGGCACATTTTTACATCTAAATAGAAAAAAAAAACTTTTAAAACCAAAACAATAAAAATAAAATTGAAATTCCCTGGTCAGAAATATGGGAGCAAAAGGGAACAAGCACAAAAATGTATTTCATTATTTTCACTTATTTACTATGAAACCACTATAATCTCCCTGCAAAGTTTATTGACATGCTCAAAACTGTTGGAAATATTGTATGCTTCATTGTGTATAGTAGTGAACTCACTGTGTCCTTTATGTACCCAAGAAGATCTTTTTAAGACTCTCCAGACACTATCCATGTTCTGGCTACTTTTTTGAGTTATAGCACAGCCTTGATCTGCTGTAGAGTGGGCCAATGTAAAACAGCTAAAAATGGTCGGTGTATGACCTGTTTAAGGATCTTTTCAGCTTTTAAGAGGGACAGGTTTTAATAGGGGCAAAAATAGGACATGATGTTGTCATCAGCTAGTAAGGACAACTTGTAACACATTTTTTGGAGGGGGGGTTGCGCTTATTAAAACCTAAGAACATTTGGATTGCTGGTTATCCCTATGTTTTTGTGGTTTTACAAATTTAGCAGGCATTCAGGCATAAAAGCGAGAAAAGAAAAACATGATTTAGTTTACTTGCTATTTTAATAAGCTCCTGGTACATTAGGGTCCTTAATTTATGTCTAGTGGAAACACTCAAAAATTATGCAGTCTGGTTGACTATTATGTTGTGATTCAGGGTTTGACAATGATTTGAAAAATAATGACCTGCAAGTGTTACAAAGAAAAAATATATATAAAGAATAGATTGTAATTGTTTAGTCGCATATAGTATAAGCCCATGTTTATTCATTTATCCATTCAGTCATTGTGAAATTGAATAACTGTAACATCCCTTTGGTTCTTCTTTGGTTTTTGTTACGGCTCTATCGATGCATTCACTGAAAAATAAGAAAATAATTGTGGTTTGGTTATGACTTATGGAAAATATGCAACTGCTGAACGAAACTGGCAGAAAAATAGACAATCAAGGGGTGAGTTTGGTTGACAGGAAAGATTGAAGATGAAGATGGGGAACCCGAATAGTAACAGTGATTGTATTTACTCGTGTGCTTACTCTTTTCTTTGTCCTTAAATATCAGATTATGAGGACTGACAGGAGACTGAAGGTTCTTGGGTCGTTATTTGAACAAAGCATCCCCTTTACGACCACTCTCATAAATGTTTCTTAGCTGCAAAAGACAGTTGATTTTTAAAACAGTAACAAGAGGACGAAATGTGAAAATGCTGTTTTGCAGTTGTTGAACAGAGAGGCAATCAGGCGAGGAAATGGGAGAGGATGGAGCAGAAGCAGCGAGTGGTTTTAAGGCACAATGATGTACAGCTTGAAACGCAAAAGGATTGCACAGTTTAGAAGGAAACATTTTGTCTGAGAGAGATGGAGCAGTAGAGGTAGAGAGGTCAACTCCTGAGCATATCCATTTCACAGTATTTTCCTCGAATCTCCCTCTGGACATTGCTTCTCTCCCCCTTAAAGCGATTATCCTTCCATTTGCCATTATATATGTGTCAAAACCTCCACTTACACACATACTTACTTTATGTGTGCACTCAACACCAGGGACTGAACCACCAGATTCTTGTGACAGCCAGTAAAGGGACGAAGAGCTTTTCAAGTTCAGTTCACTGTTGATACAGAAATGCTATTATTGCAGTAGTCAGTTATATGTGTTGTAAAAATAATGATTCGAAAACTGAAGTTGTGAAGAGTTGAGCACATGGTGACACCCAACAATCACATAGGAGGATTAATTTAACTATTTTTGAAGCAATTTATGGCAGCACCGCAATATTGCTTTTGTCTAGATATATTTAATAGATTGATTTATTTGTCAGCTCAGTTTGTGGATATTGATATGGGATGAAGAGAAGAGCTGATGAGACTTTCAGCAGTAGCTCTATTTCCTTTACAAATGTCTGGAAATTGTTGTCTATTTTATTCTGATGTTGAAAGAGCTATATTTTGTAATTGCTGTGTTTCCATTAAATAAGACAAGAAATTAAAATAATAATTGAATAAGATTGGTCATTTGGTAAATAATTAAAAATTATGTTAGCAGCGTTTGTAAACAGTCACATGATGAGGAGTGACAAGACCCTTATTCTTGGGAGAGGCTTCATCTGAGGATTTTGGAGAAATTTTAGTCAGTGATTTTATAAGAGTCCTACAGATTCAACACATTCAAGTTACACAACTTTTTATGTTTGGTGTGATGCTGTGAGAGCTCTGGTGGGGCCTGCTCTTTGTCCAAAAAACAACAAAAAACAAACATCCTTCTACTACTACTTGTTGTCGTCTTCAACGTTTTCACCAGTTGTATCATCGAGCTGTTGATTCGTGTGATGCAAAAAACAGAAAGAAAAGTGTTTCCATTGCAATTTTGCAAAATAAATCTGTTTCGATTTGGCTGTAAAAGCCACAGTGTTTTCTAAAGTGGATGCTTCCATAAAGAGAATTTATTTTTGTAATTTCAAATTGCAAAAATAAATTGCACATTAAATGAAATCTATGTTACTACAGTTCCCAAAGCTAATTATTATACATGTTTTGTATACCCTGTTGAGAAGACAAACATTTTGGGACCAAATAATAGAAGCACAGTCAACTAATGTTGCAGCAAAGGAGATATATTATTATATTTTATATATAATTAGTAGTTGTTTTCAATACCACTTTGCTATTTACCTGAAATAGTTTTTGTGTTTTTGGTTTTCAGTCTTATTGCCTTGTTTTTCTTTGTTTCTGATATGTCTGTCTGTGAGATAAATCTGATGCAGTCAGTAGCAGTAATTTACCGAGAATTCAAAGTATGTCATCATTAATACAATATAATGTATTTGATTAATTCAGTTCCGGATAGAAAAAAGGTTGTGACTTAGCATGCTCCAAGGTTATCAGAGTTAATCAAATCATTCCACGGCAAATGGTGTGCAGTGAGTTGTCAAGCATGTCTAAAAAAATTTTAATCAAAAATTTTAAAAGAAAAAAAAATCAAATTCTCTGCATGTTTACTTTTAGATTCATTGGAGAAATTAGCAGCAGAATAATAGATGTAGAAAATGCTTTTCTTTATTATTATTATTATTATAATATGGATGATATTCTGTCACAATAACTACCTTCATTAGATTGGGTATTATTACTAATCTTAAGATACTCAGAGTAAAAGTAATATATTATGTAATATTCTTTTTTGCAGTCTCATTAACGTTTGATATTGCTGTTAAGCTGCTCTACTGCATAATATTTGTCTGCAGAGTAGCATCTTTAAAAGTTAAACTTTTCAGATTATTGAAGATTATGACCTTCCCTTATAAACTATAATATAGTTTTAAAAATTGAGATCAATCCTCAACAGATTCCAACTTTCAAACCAGCATGGTGGCAAAATAAGCATAGAGGCACAATGTTCTGATGAGCTTCTTGTGGTTTGTTTGTTTTTGTTTTTTTAAACTTATGAACGGTGATTAGAGGAATGTTAAACATGTATGTAAAAATTATAAAACAGTGAACGGTTGAGCAACTAAAGAATTTGACAGTTTTATGCTTAATCCATATAAACATTGAATAATGCTGAGGATTTGGCATGTCAGTTTGTGGTACAAACATACAGCAAACATCATATTAAGATGTTATTGTGAAAGACACACATTAAATGACGGGCAAAAAATATAACGTGCTGTGGAGAAGTTTTTCAACTGGAAATATTGTTTCTCCCTCCTTTGCAGAGAGAAAGAAAGAAAGGGCTAAAATGGATATCAAATTGAATGGTCAAAATCGCTCAAGAGAAAATAAAGTTTACTCATTTCACAGTGACAGAAAAATGTATTGGAATGGTGAAATGAGCCATGGAAGCATGAAGAAGGGTCCGCTGAGAGATTGAGGCAGTCCAGTCTATACACTGCTAGGATGCAAGGTCTCAGGAAGTTATTTGAGGCCAACATTGATTTTGAAACCACATATATAAAAACACTGTCATTCAAGCAATTGTAGCGAGGTAAGAGGGAAAGTGCATGCAAATTTGGGTTGAATATATCTTTTCTTATGTTCCTTTAAATTAATTGCTTGTAGTAGCTAACTGGTGTTTCAGCTGCAGTGCCATAATGACTCCTAATGTCCCTGAGTACTCAAACTAAAACCTATTGATAGCATATGTGACATTACAGTTTTATTAAAACTGAATAGTAGCCCTGGGTCTTCGTTCTATGTCGTCATAAAGACCATCTTTATGTTGTGCATTTTTTTAATGTTCAAACTAAGACTCACTTAGTTAACAGCAGGTGTTCCCATGAGAATTTTGCTTCAAAGTGCACTGGGTGGACCTGCTGGATCGGAAGGCAAGTTCTGTCGAATCATTAGATCCAAAACGAGCGGTTTCAAGCGGTTTCATCATCTTAAGGCAATCACAGTGTGTGTGACTATTGGACTGCATATTTGGGCCAGTTTTTAAGAGCACCTCTACCAATGTAAAAGTTTGAAGATGCAAGTCAAAGCAACTCCATCTGTATTGTTGATTAAATGATGGAGCTAAAATATGTGTTTCTTTGAAAATGGTGACATGAATACTGATACTGATTGTCAAATACTGATTGTCGTGATCATAAGTATCTATGTATGAAACACAGGACACAATAAAAATGACTTAGCAAAGACTAAGTAGAACATGGTCATCTTAAAGTAGCAGTACTAGTACAAGCTTTTGAGTGAAGGCCAGTTTTCATTGCTTACAGTATAAGTGATTCAAACGGTTAATGAAGAGGATAGGTGAATGAAACTGCATTTGCTTAACTTTTTTATGAATGAAAAAAGTTAGAGGTGCCCATACATGTTCATCTTAATAAAGTAGTAAAGTGTAATTTAGAAAATAATTCAGTTTTCATTCATTTTATAAAAAGCATATGGTATATGTGATATTTCAAGTTTGTGTCAATTTCAACAAACGCGGCTGACAGCTATTGAGAACCCAGAATTATGTTTCTCTGTGAATCACAATGTTACATAAGACATATAAAAAACAATTCACCTTGAATTGTACACAATCATGACAGACATGACAGTTGTTGAGCAAACTGCCAGTGACAGGTGACAGTGATAAATTAATATTGATGATGGAAAGCTGTCAAAAGTTTTTGATAAAATAACTGTCTGTGGGAAGAAAAAGCTGTGATTTTACAACATTTTTAAAATGTTGGACTTTTCAGTAGGCTAACGTGTATTTTAAATATTAGCTTTACATTCATTGGTTTTTTTATGTTGTTTTGATTTTCTAAGGAAATGTAAATCATCTCAGAAAATATATCACGAATGCTTGCATTATATAAGCCTGTGTTTTGAATATAAATTCTGAAATAGAGTTCCTTTTGAATTTTTTAGATGCACTTGTATAGCCTCAGGCCTTTAGTGTTCCTGCATTTAAATTTCTTTTAAATTCCTGTAAATTGTATATAAAATCTTGTGTGCTTGCACACTTTTGCATTCACACGAGTCAAAACTGTGAAAATTCAGACAATGGAAAAAAACAGACTAAGCTCATTCCCAAAGGTAGTTTTCCAGGGAGTGATGACTAAACACAGATGCTCAGCCCAGTGCAAAAGTGGAGCTCAGATGAGATTTTTTTTCCACCACACTCAGAAAACACCTTCATAGTACTCAATTCTTATTTCTTCAAAGTACTTCATTTTTTTTACCAGTGATATTTTCTATTCTTCCTCTCTTCTCTACTTTGAAAAGACCATTCTCTTTCAGTAGAATGAAAAAATAGTTTCCAAATGATTTGGCTACAGCATTTTACCTCAAAAAATAGATGAATTCTTGATCTTCTTAATTTGTCATTTTTTTTACTTTCAAGAGACTTGCATGTTATTAAAAAAGTACATAATGCAGAAAGGCACTGTTGTTAATTTTTAGTTTATTCTTTTGTTTGCTTTGACAGTGCACTGAGTCAATGATCCAAACTAATTGAAAAACCTGTTTACACCCCTTACCTTTGGTGGCGCTGTACCAAGAACTACTGAAACGAACAATACAAACCCTCTGAAGACATGAGTGCAACTACCTTCTTCAGAAAATAAAAAATATAAAAATTAAAAAAGGAGATGCGCTAGATTTTAGCAGTTGTAGGATTTTTCTTTTTCTTTGGTAAAAGGCCGCTTCTCCATCTTGCATTAAGCTCACACGTCTGTTTTGGTTCTATTGACCCTGAGTTCCTTATAGTTTTTTTTCTGCTTTAGGATCACTTGCATCCAGATATGCATTCTAACCATGCCAGAGTTTCCTTTAATGACACCGAGACCAGAGTTTGACTTTTTTCGGTCTGCATCAGCAAATCTGACTTTCTAGACAAATGTGCTAGAGTTTCATTAAAGCTGACTAAAGAACCTTTAGACAATCATGATCCTTTATAGCTTTAGCATTTTACAAAAATATTATTTATTAAACTATTGTTAAAATATTATCCATATTTGCAATCTGATAAAAGAAGCTGGGTCCAACACCTAAGGATGCAGCTTAGTTCTTTTGAAGCATCTCTTCAAAAGTTAGACACCAAAAGTCACACTGAGACCTGGTCAGTTTAGCAACGTCTAAAAAATAGCTTTACTGTTGCCTTGTAGGTTTGTCTTAACTCACTGAGAAAATACTTTTCACCTATAAAACAGGACTAACCACGTTAATATATGTTGTCAAATTACCATGTGAAAAATAAATGCTTTCGATAACTAAAAATGTCTGTTGCAACACATTAAAACAAGAAAAAAAATCTTCATAGAGCAACAATGCATTAACGATGTAATGCTTCAATGAAAGAAAAGTAGAAAAACTATTGTAGGTCTGAAAAAGGCTCTCACACGTTTGCACAATACAATTTTTGTTGATTGCTTTGACCTGCTTATTGGAGCTGAGATCCTCTCAGTGATCATCATCAATAGTTCAGCGGATTAGGATACACGTCTGTCTCATCATAAAAAAATACAAAAGGTCTGTCTTCCCATGAGCTCCACTTATTAGAGGGCCAAATTTGAACCAGTCTTGTTCTGCGATCAGGGACCACAAAAAAATTAGGACTTCCTGGCCATACTTTGAACACCACTGGCATCAAGCATTCACTAATTTATGTCTGTAATATATAACTATTCTGAACAAGAAGCTATACTTATCAGTCTCTAGTTTATCTCCTTGTATATTTCCCTTTTTGAGTTGAAATTAGACAGAAAAGCCTTACAGTCTGTGCATCACAATTTCAATCAGCAGGTCATGGCCACAGCAGGAAATTAACAATTATTCTTTTCATCTGTGTTTGCCTGTCTGCGTCTGCATTTTCCTTAGTGTGTGCGTGAATGGCTACAATATTTCTTCCTCGTTTTTGGAACATTGAGTGAAACAGGAAATTAACAATTACTCTGCTGAGTTTCCTTTCATAAACTGGCTATGTCAATGAATCTAAAAGAAATCAAGGGCCATCTTTCAAATCTGAGTATTTGAGGTGTGAGTGTGTTAACATAGCTCAATACAGTGAAGCCAAAAAACCTTTTGAATGTTTTGCCTCAAGTGTTACTTTGAGTGAAAAAACTATGATCACGCCGTTGTTGACCTCATAAACACGTGTCATCCAAGTTATTTTAGTTGTTTGTGTGTGTAAGAGAGAGTGTTTGCACTTGTCCTTTCATAATACTGCAGTACTGTTGCCTGTTAGAAACCTTGGGATAACAGTTTTTACTTTTGAAATTTAGGTCAAATCTCTGGTCTACATTGTTATAAGCTTAAAAAATACTTATCCTTTTGTTTGACGTACTTTTATAACAAAAATGTCTTCATTGAATGTCAGGCCAATGCCGTTGAGGTCAAAGGCATTGACCTCAACTGCCTTTGATTGCTTCAGACACCAATTTATAACAGTTATTAAACCAAAAATGTATTTGTCTGGACTGTGGAGAGAAGTGAGACATCCTACAGGGCATTGTTGAATTAAAGGAATAAAATGTTAAACTTCTTTGCTCGTTGTTTTCCTCTTGTCTCCCGATTTCAGAGTTCCGCATGTACAACAGTGGAAAACACACAGAGAACAACCAGTCGCCATTCAACTTCAGACATATCTAGCGTTGTATTCAGATAATTAAATGCATAAAGAAACAGATCAGCATCACACCTAACCCATCAAGAAGTCCAAACCATAAAACAGATATTAATTACTTGACATTAACCAAGAAATCATTACTGTTTAAACTTTACCTTTAATAACATGAAGGTACCTAATTTTTAAAGTGCAATCAGTAACGTTTTTATAACAAATTGATATCAGTAATGATTTCTTGGTCAAGTTGTCATAACAAAGATATTCTAAATAATGTCAACTTTGTATTAAAAGTGTCATAATTTACCAAATGACGCTTTATGACAACAGTCATAAATATTTATGAAGACTTATTCATGTTTACAACAGGTGTTTATGACTGTGTCATGTCAGTCTTATTCAGCCCCTTCAAATAAAGTATTACCCAAGTTTCTGATAATTATTGAGTCAGTAATTGATGTATTTTATTAAATTGAGATGAGGGGTGAGATTAAATAAGTGTTTGCTTTTCCTACTGCTTTTCAAAGAGAAAAGCAGTGATACAAGTATCTTGGTTTTGGTTATGTTTCTGGATGATTTTTCTTGCCCTACCCGACCAGTAGGGCAAGATGTTTCCAAGATGTTCTTTGTTCTTTAAACCAAAAAAGCTAAGTTCACAATAACTTCTGAAGTAGAAACATTTTTCTTAAAGATGAGAGAGTTTGGACTTGCTTAAGGCATTTTTTTCATAATATGGTGACAAATGTAGTGTCTGAGGACATGGCATAAATTGAGAGACAAGAATAGCAAATGTCACTGGGAAGATGAATGAGAGGACAAAAGTAATACTGTATATGTAGAATAGGGGAGATGATAAGGCTGGCAGGTCAGTGAGTGTATCATCTGTGCATCTGTATACAGAGTGGAAAGCACACATTCTTGCAGAACAGCAGAAAGCCAGTATCAATAATCTATTCATCGATCATGTTTATCTATCAGATGCATTTTAAATAGATTCGTTGTGGTATCCACACTGATGTAGTGCCCACATTCGGGACATAAATCCACATCTGAAACATGTATCAAGATTAGACATTACAACCGATAATGATGGCACTTATAAACAGATCATTATCAGAGGATTTTTTTTTCATCTGGCATAATCTGTTATGTTGCTTTTTATCTGATAACTGCAGCTCTGGAAAATGAAATCATTGTTTCAGATAGAAGATTATCAGATCTTGGCAGCCAACCAACAGGAAACGGCAAACCAAGAGGAAATTGTTATTCAACTCTGTTTTTTCTTCTGCTTTAGGCTTTCCACCTCATGGTAGTAGGAGAGTATCTTCCACAGATTATGTTTCTACTTCTAAGAAACAACAAATAAACACTTACAATTAAAATGAACATAAAAAGACACAGTTTGATGGACAGTAAAGTTGTTAATTACAACTTTACTTTACAACTTTACTTTATAAAGTAAAGTTGTAATTACTTTACAACTTTACTTTATAAAGTAAAGTTGTAATGTCAATTACACATTGGACAAACAGTCTTTGAATGTCATTGAAATTACATATAATTTGAAATACCGATAGGAAATACTATCAAAAATAACCTTAAATTATACTTGTGACATGCTAAGGATACAACCTGGCTCCATATTTAATTAGAAATCCACTCATTCTTTCTTGTAGTGACAAATTAATATCACTTAGACCTAAATTCAGCAGCTGAATTTAGGTCTAACTGCTCCTTTGATCATTGGGATGCCTCTTGCATGTCAAGCGTTAGGGTCTGACATAATAAACTAAATTCTATCAAGTGAGTCATTAAAAAAAAAGCAGACATATATATTTAAACAGCTGCCACAATATTAAGTGCTCATTTTGTGGAAAATGACTTTGACAGATGCATGCATGCATGCACATTCATATGTTTGTGCTAATTTTGACTGTCAAGGCTTCTATGACTAGACAGATCTACCGAGAAAGATTTCCTTCCTCCCGAGGTGCATCTATAGATGAATAGAAAAATAAGGCAAAGTAACTCACATATTTTGTTTTTTATTTAATACTTTTGGATACTCAACAGTGTAACTGTTTTGTAAGATGCATTCTTAATATTCTGTGTAACCTTGGTGTTTCTTTGTAGTCCCTGCTGATAGAAATAAATGTGAAGTGGTGCCAAGTTACAGACCAAAGTAATGATTCTAAAAACCTGAGTTAATTAAAAACAGGTACAGTCTTGGAAAATGATTAAGCCAGCTTTAATATAACCTTGACACGCTAAGATTAACATTTCTATTAGCAATTCCTTTTAAAACTGACAAAAGTGTACTCAAATTTGCAAAACTTGAAATAAAACCTATGGCAGCAGGATCATAAAATGTTGTTCCAAGAAGTTCATGGTGAACTGTGATGGGCCATTTTTTACTCCTGTTCGCTTTAAGTTTTGTAGAAAGCCTTCCTGTGTGCCATGAGCAGGAGTAAGTCCAAACCCACTAATAGAGGACAAGATTATATATTTTCTTATATCTTTCATGGCCCTGTACAGCAGAAAAATACAATTTCAACAAAAATCCTCAAGATTGGCTACCAAAACAAATTGAGCTCTTCCCAATTCTGTTTGGTGAAAATTGTTGTCTGTGCTTGCAAAAAGAAAAATACATCTTTCGGCAAAGAAACAGTTGAGAATTTCCAAAACCTAAAAAGAAAAAAAAAAACCTTGAACTATTTATGTTAATTACAAGATATAATTTTGATTCTTAAATTACATACTATCAGTTTTAAGTCATGTTTTAACTTTAACTGCATTTTAGAGAAAATAAGATTCTATTTTTTACAGCTTCTATGCTATTTAGATTTCCGAATTAAGATTCTACATTCATTGCGGATGTTATGATACTTAGCCTATTGAACCCAAATCATACACCCTGCCCTACCCTTCTACCACAGTTTTATAAGATCCACTTTTTTGAGGTCTTGGTTTTATTTCTTCTTGGAAAAATAGAGACAATGGGACTATGTAAACATAGTGTACCCATAACATACGTTATAGTACCGTATTTTCCGCAGTATAAGGCACACCTAAAAACCTTCTATTTCCTCAAAAGCCGACAGTGCACCTTATAATCTGGTTATGTTGCGTTTTATCTGATAAAAAGCAACATAACAGGTCTAGCTCAGGTTGTAGCTAGACCTGAGCTACAACAGGTCTAGCAACTACGGTAAGCAGCCGCCAACTTCATATTCGCCCGTAGAAGAAGAAGCGCGTCGTGCATGCTGGGATAATTGTTAGAACGCTGGTTTGTAATCTATTAATAAAGTTTGACTGACCTATCTACCTACCGACCATCTAGAATCAGGTCGTCTGCAGGTCATTTAGCACCATTTTCTCCACTAACATGCTGTGCCCGAACAGAGAAGGGTGACCATCGTCTGGCCACGTCCTGGCCCAAAAAGGCTCTTCTCGCCGGAGTCAGACAGTTTTGTTAATATTCACTTTAGTGCAGCTCCATCTAGTGGATGCATAACGTAACTCCAGCCTCTACTGTAAAGTCTATTCTATGCACCTTATAATGCGCTGCGCCTTATATATGGAAAGGGTTTTAAAAATAGGCCATTCATAGAAGGTCCGCCTTATAATCTAGTGCGCCTTATAGTGCAGAAAATACCGTACATGGCAACACACTAACACACTCAGAAATTCAGTAAATCCTTATCTGGATCTGAATGGCTACACATTGTAAAACCTCAGTTGTGCTGAAACACCAGGTTTCATATCACATGCGTGTCGTATCCAAATCTGTCATCATCTCTTGAGCCTGTGTCTGAGCATGTGAACGTGGGTGCAAGTAAAGACTTTTAACATGTGCAGCCATCCAGAATGCTTATCTAGGAAATCCAACAGCTTGACCGCTTTTTGCTGTGACAGCAGCACACAGACAACCTTTCTGACATGCACACAGTTCTCTCAAACACAGACACATATCCTCAACACGCTGGAAACCTTGCCCCTTGCTGCACTGCCATCTGATGAGCTCAGATTTGACCGCTCTTAAATCTTTTAAGTCGTCGTCGAAGTCTGCGTGCACTTGTGTTTGACAGGCACTTTAACATAATGATTTAATTCTGCTTAGTGCAATTTCTCTTCAAAAACATATGGCATTTCTTTAGGTTTCTAGCATTGTGCAATATTTCTTAATTTGATCTTTAGCACATACATGATATTTGTAGTCCTCACACTGTTTCCTACATTCCCTGACATTTTATATCTTAAGTGTTTTATGTGAGTGTGTGTAAAGTAATGAAGCTTTTTTTGTTAAACATCAACTATTGACATGACATGAAGTTTGTGTGTCACTCATGGTGCATGCTGGAGTGTGTGTTGGGATAAAATAATATAAAATGTACATTCTGCTTCTGCGCTAGGACAGAATGAGTTACTTTTGCCATCATATCACTGCCTTGTTTCTTTTCCCTTACCTGATGATTGTCTATAAAATAATGCTTTATAAAAATGTATAATATAATGCTTTATAAAAATTATAAGAGTGCCTCCAAGATGTCAAATTAATATTAAAAGTAATCAGAGAATAGCTTTAGCTGCTTTTGCTTTGAAGCCACTTTAAAAGCGTCTGGAGGTAAGTCAGTATTCATTGGACCAGACAAAGTGTATAGAATAGCACAAGTTTATGTTATATTATTGGGTCATTGCTGTTACATATTTATGTAAATGCAACACATATGCTGTTGAATTTGTTTAAAAATATGTGGCTTGCTTGGAGATCAAATTTTGCAGGTTTCAGTTTCTAATATGTACTGGGGAGATGCTAAAGCACAATTTACTCCAGTCCATTTTTATACACTTTGTCATGCAATGTAAGAGATGTTTAATTAATATTTATTTAAACTGTCTATGCCATGACAGTATAGTATGATGAAAAAAACAATGTAGCTGCTCTGCCTTCTCTCAGTGCTGCTACTGTCATCTGCAGTATTACACACTTCGGTCAGAAACAATTAATCAGAGCCAGGAAGGTTAATCAAGCTTGTGTACATGCTGCTCACACCCTCCTCTTACTCTCTGCTACAGCTAGTTTCCCACAACACAGGCTGCCATGACTGCTCAGGCTAGTTAGTTGTTTCTCCACCATTAGCACATTGATTGTGCAAGGACAGTTGAAGTGTTATGTCGTTTCTGACCCATTGTTGCATTTCTGCAGCTCACAATGGGAGCAACGGAAGGAGACTTCTCCTTCCTTCCTTTGAAGGAAGGAGAAGTCTCCTTCCTTCAATGGAAGGAGACTTCCATGGAAGGAAGTCTATAGTGACACTATAGACACTATAGTGTCACGTCTATAGTGTCTATAGTGACACTATAGACGTGACACTCCGTCTATAGTGCCATGATAAATGTATATGAATTATATGTTTTAGAAAAATTACATACGGCAGCAGAAGGTGTATTTAATTATTTTATGTTATTTTTAAGTTAATTAATATTTGCCTTGTGTAATTTCTATATTGATAATGGAAATACTTGATTTCTGTCCTGTTCATATGTCTCCTATAATATCTTTGACAGATTCAAGCAGTCCTTAACCTGTAAGGAGCACAGGGAGAAGGCAGGATGAGCCAAGAATACGAGAAAAATATATTTCTTGGACAATGTCAGTCATAAAGTTAGCATTACACACTCAGATGAATATCTTAAATAATGTTTTCAAAAATAAGTCAACAGCTGCTTACATATTAATATTGGGCTAACAATTTCACATTAGCACCCAAAATGTTGTTTATAAAACTTTATCAACATGCTTAGTGGAACAGTATGTGGCATGAATCAAGATGTATTGTAACCAAGACAAACTACCTTATAAATAACCTCCATGGATATTATTTATTGGAGTCAAAAAGTCAAATTTACTTCCAATGGAAAATAGCTTTAAATTATGGGCTGTCCAAGAGGCTATAAAATGTCTCCAAAGGTGGTTGGAAAATTAGTCCTATGACAGATTGCTTCATTTATATCATATAAAACCACCAAAACTACAAAATTAAGAAGGTGCTAAATAACCAGCACCCTCCTTTGTTCAATTCGAAAGACATACTGAGAGAGTTTGTAACACTAGGATTTCAGGAATATGTTTTTTTCCAAAAAATGTCAATGATTTCTGTCTTTGAATATTATACCGGATTACATTAAGGGAAAATAAAATAAAATTTCTCATCAAGAAAAGAAAATGTTTTAGACAACTTGGTTCTTGAGTAGGCCATACTCTGCAAAGATTTCCATACTCTTTTAAAGCTTTTAACTGTGCTTCTTTTTGCACTGTTGGGCACACAATGACTTCATAATGAAAATCCTGACAGTAGAGTGACAGAGTGAGAGAAAGAGACAGAAATGGAGAGGAAGAAAGAGGAAAAAGCTGAAAATTGCCCCCAGGCTATCAAGTGCACACTCACCTTTGCTCTAGAGTGATACAACTGTTCCCCAATGAATGACATTACACACTCACTATCTGACTCCTCTTCTTTTATCCCCACTCAGTGTCAGTTTCCATACACTGCTTTCCTGCTTTAATAACTGTGGCCCTCTTCAAAGGAGGCTTGAAAGGGGAAAGGACAGATCAAACATGGCTTCTTTGGGGTAAACCCAGGCTTGAGGGCAAAATGATACAGTTTCAACAGGTGAGTTTTTCAGTGGCTCAGGAGAATTATATAATCCAGAGAAACAAGTCGGTGTGCAATGATTTTCACCATAAATTTAAAGGGATAGGGATTTTAACAAGGTTTTCATAGACCTCAAGATAATTTTCTACTGTAGGTTCCCTGTAATCTTTTCTGTTCCATTAGTCAAATAACCTTTTTTTTTCTTTTTTTTTTGCTAAGATGCATTGACAGCACCTAATCTGCAAATTAGAACGACTCAAGTTGAATGCAGCATTGAATCATTGCATACTGTAATGGCATTTTTCCAAAGTGTCTTTCTAAGTGGGTTTTCAAGGTACTTACAAAAATGTTGGCTCCATTTCTCAATTTTACACGTGTATCATCCATCAATAACTCCATCATTTCAGTCAATGTTAGCAAAACTCTGGGAAAATAGCATCTGTGCATAATACACCACATTGACTAGCAGACATGGATGTTAAACTGTACATGCGTTTGTAGCTATTTTCACATATATAAAGTGCAGGCATTGAACATCGGCCAGCAACAGCTTATTTGCATAAAAGTGTCAGAGGAGGTTAGTGGGTATGTTTCTCCTACCCATTGTTTTTGAAAATGATCTGTTCCCTACCAAAGAGCAGGGAAAACCTTATATCTCTTTGCAGTACAACTACCTTTGTAGAGGTAGGAAAAACAGAAAAATCCCATATTTTCAGGTCACGTAAAAAGGCACCTGTCATTGCCATATATTGTAGGTTTGAGTAGGTTTTCCTTATGAATTGGGAAATGCAAGTATTTTTGACCAAAAATAAAGCTGACATTGGAGAACAAAGTAGATGTTAGTTGCAAACTAAGCTAAACATGACCATAAAAGTCAAGTTTCCCTTTAGCAATGCTGTTGCCACCGTGTGTAACTCAGACTCAGCTCCTTTGTTAGCATCACTGATTATGGTTTAAAACTTAAATGTGGACATTCCAGATAAAAAAGTAATCCAAGTATCTTTAGTGCCGGTACTTTCCAAGGCAGAACAATTTCCTGACATTTATAGTGGGATTGCTAAAAACATGCATACCCATTTTCTGAAACCCCATTACTTGTAATTTGCACCTAGAAAGCAAATCTGGCTTTTTAAAAGTACAGACACAAATTTAATGTAAATTGTGTTTTTACTAGAGATTAAGGCAAGGTTGATGCAAAGAAGTAATATGGCGAGTAAGGAGAACATAAACTTTATGCAAGAGATATATTAGGAGGCATCACAGGCATTTTGCTGTAGCTGTTGAGAATTAAAAATCTATCTTATGGACGTTTTATGACCCAAAGCTACCTACACTGTGATCTTTGAATACAATCACATGTAGATGATTGTCACCCTCAGCCCTCATCAGTTTAGGGATTAATTTATGATGTTTCATAAGGATAATATTTGCTTATTGTGCTTTGAGAAATGCTGTGAATTGCACTGCTTTCCTAGATATGCCTCTATTGATTTGAAGCTTCAAATGTAAATACATTGATAGCCCCTGAAATCCATACCTGAAAGTGGCAGTATTGAAATTGAAGTCAGGGAGCCACAAGGTCTCTACTGATGAGTGAGAGTCTGCCTTGTTCCAAGGTATTGCATGGTGCCACTTAATCAAAGTTCATGCCAACTCATAAATGCAGTGCACCATAGGAGTTGCCTGTGTGAGTTGCACCCATTACTGCAGGTGCAAATCTTTGTTTATTCCACCCACATTATTGTGTATCTGCCTTCTGTTTCCTTGCTGTAGGAAGATGCACTGCCTTATTTCAATAATATGATACTGTGGCATTCGACTGCATGTGATGCTGTGGAATATGCCGTCCCTTCACCAGTGAAGGCTGGCTGTTTTCAGAGATGTCCAAAAATTCTTTGGCACAAGCATCACAATTAAAAGATTCAAATATACTGCACATATTCAACACAATTACAAAACTGACACAAGTGCTGCTGACATGCAACAATAACGTAAGGATGTTACTTGGTCTCATGCATATTTTATTTAGTCTGAACTGAACTTATTTAGTCTAAGAAATTCTTGGAGCTTGGTCTCCAACTAAAATCTGCTCTTGGGTTAATTATGTAACTTCTAGGTGGCACTTACAAAATGAATGTAGAGCAGGTAACTCACCAAATGGCTAGGACATATATTGATAAAAATAAAAACAGAAGTACAATAACAGAAAACAGAAGTCACAGTAAAACAACTTGCCTCACACCGAATTGTGTAAACTTCATTCCAACACTTGCACACTACACAAGGGAATGGCATACCAAAAGTGACATACACACTTGATGTTTACACATACATTACAGAATTTTAAACATGCCCACATTATGGTCATTTAAAAAAATATATGACAGCAGCATTATAGTTCCCATGACATTTTGCTTTACATCATAAACTTATAACAGGATAATCCACAAAAGGTTGTGTAAAACTGAAATTTTATTTTAATGGTTGTATACTATTCTTGAAAAAGTTAAAAGTTGCATAAATGGAATTGTGTCACATTTCCATTCATGGTGTATTCTGAAGCCTGTGTGGTCATCAGAATAAATCTGTTTTTGCCAGTTGATATTAACATGATATGCTTTATGTGACCATCAAAGCTAAGCATTGACTGATGCTGATATGAAGCATCAGTCAATGTGAACCCACGGCTTTGAGAAAAGAGAAGCATACTTATTTTGATCAGGCAGAATTATCCAACATATTGTATAATCTTGTATATGTCCACATTGTTTGCAGCACACTTTATATGCTTTGTCACTTGTTGCTCATAACCCTTCTCAGAGAAGCCAGACACAATGGTTGGCTGGTACTCTTGTTGTGAGGAACGCTACATTAATCAGCAGACCCAACACAGCTGGGAGATGCAATGTCTCCCTCTCATTACTGTGAGCTCCCCTGTATGCCATTAGCAAACCCATTTAAGTCATGATCACTGTGCATAAGGGGTTGCAAAAACCTGCATAAAACATCTCTAAAGTTCATTCATTCATTACCTGCTCCAAATCACTGATCAGACAAACAGAGCTCTCTCTGAGTATAACACTAGAAAGCATCTGCCCACAGCAATATAGTGACCGTTGAGATATTTAAAAAGGCTACAGGAGAGAAGAGCATTTTCTTTCAGTGGTGTCTAATTGTTCTGTTATTGTGTATAATATTACAAAATGTTTTTAAAATGTTAGCAACTTAAAAAAAAAAAATTCTGAATCTTCCTTGAACAGAAGCAGGTAATTTTTTCCACTTTTGTTTCTTAACTCTTTAGTTTATTTTGTAAGACATACTTCAAGTAACTTAAATATTTTATTTTCAACTTCAAATGTTGCTTCAAAGTAATGTTTACTCACAGAAAAGAATACTTGAACAGTTTATGATGCTCTAAACAGGACTAAACATTACTTCTGATCTGTTTAAAAAGTTTCATTTGAAAATTATGCAGAATTGTTGTACATATGTTCATGTATTGTATACTCTTGTAATGCAATACATATGTTTTAAGATTATAAATTTGTATCAACATGAAATATCCCACGTAAAATAAAATGGTAGAAGTGTAAAATCTGAAAGAAGTCTAACACTCATTAATTTCATGGAATACAATCATTAAAATGTATTAATACCTGAGCCTTATTAGAAACATATTTGATTTTCAGAAGCCAAGGAGAATTTATGGCTTTATTCTGAATTTTGACAGTTAACTTTAACCTAAATGAAAACAGTTTTGTAGAGGGATCTAAACTCTTGTTGGTATCGTTTATTACTCCATTTTCAACCTGTCTGCCACTACAGTAGGAAGAATAATGCCACCTGAGGTGTGAGTAGTTATTTCTACTCTTATTTGAACCACCCTCCATCTCTGTAGATGTGTTTCTTACATCCTACTACTTTCATTTTGTATGATAGGACATCAGCTCACACCACTATCGAATCAGCGTACGATCAATACAAGGATGTTGGATGTATGGATGGTCTCTACATTGGAGTCTGGTTTAATGGGAACAAATGGGAATGCAACACAGCAATCTAGTTGTTTTAGAAACAATGAAACCACAGTGTATGTGGGAAATTTTACAGCAGTTTTATCCAAATTGTAGGCAAAACAAATGAAAAGTAATGTAATCAACTCCTTTCCTCCTGGATTTATGTCAAAAAACTCTGCGACCAGTCATGAGTTGAGTTCATTGAAATCAACAGAGTAGGAGAGTTTGTGTTTGATGTGAACTTATCGGACAAATTGGACAAATTGTGAATGAGAGTTTGCTTTGACCAAATGTTCAGTTCAATTCATATTTATTTTATCAAGGACAGCACATTAAACAATGTTACACATTAAAAACAGTTTAACTGTTGTTTAATACACAAGTTTTATAGCCACAGAATAATTTGCAAGCCTTAATTAAAAGACAGCAAAATTATAATTAAAAAGTATGATCTTAAGTACACAGATAAAGTGGCCTGCAAAAAAGGCAGTTCTGAGGGCAAAAGTTCACATCAGAGGACATGAAATATTACCCACAAATTAATCTAATCCAACACAAGTATTAAGAATACATAAAAAACAATATACCTATTATCTACTGCCATCTAAGTAGTCAGGAACACTTTTGCTCAATGACAACCCAACAACTAGTCATTATGGAATCATTTTACAATATTAAAAATGCTGCCAAACGACCCATTAACACCTGCATGCTCAGGTTCTGTAGCTCATTATTCAGCTAAAGGTTATTTAATTTATTTAATGCGCTTCTCTGGTATGTGCTCTGTTGTGAGTTGAAATCTTGACTGAAAGCTACAAGGTTGCCATTAGTCTACAAGATATTGATTTAATTTAAAATTTAATCATTTCATGTTTGAAAGGAATGTTTTTGATTGACTATCAGTTCAGATATTCATCAGCGTCAAACTGGATGTTTTGGTTATAAGTGGTGCTAGTGTTTATGTATGAGAGGAGAGTTTTTATGTTTCAGAACTGACTGCCCAGAAAAAAACATAGTTCATAAAAGGTTTGTGTCTGTGTGTGTGTTTCACACATAAGAATATATTTAAGCGGACTCCAGACAAAATTCAGAATTAAGTGAATAATGTTTCATTGTCACTCTCTTGCATATAATAGATGTTATGGTTTACAGGTGAAACATAAATTGATGTTGTTCCTTTTTGTGTTTTTACCAATAGAATAAAAGTTTAAAAAATCTTTGTTTAGAGCAGTTTGGTTTTCTTTTGTGTTTGTTTATAAAATTATAGGTTTCACTATTTTCAATTAATCTCTTGCTATTCAAGATGTTACCTTCTTACTTAATTTCTTTGTGTTGAATTTCTTAGATTAATCTTGTGCTCTATTCCTTGTAGATTTGAATTTATTGTAGAGCACTGTCAGGTGTTTTCTCCTGGGTTTATGTGTAGTTTAGCTTAATTTGTTAGCAGCCATCTTCCCTGTTTGCTCTGTTCCACAGCTGTTCATAACACACCTGCATTCGATGTCATTCTCCGCTACACCAGCAGCATATAAGTTCACAGATTTTCATTGTTTTTGCTCGTTCATCTGCTCATTCAGTTCGATACTGCACTTGATTTTCTGTTTGAAATTATTTACTTTCATTATCTTAAGTTGACATTTCTTGACTGTTGAACTTTGTGTTTTTATGGTTATTTTTGTATAATTAAGCATCTCTATTTTGTTCTACTTCTGCCTCATTTTGTCTGTTTTTTGGATCTTCCACATCCCCTTTTGTGAGGAAAAAATGTAAATATTGACTCCAGGGAGACTTATAAAAATCTCTCTAGAGCTCAGCAAACTCAATAAACAACTTTAAAACAGTTTGTGTCCACTGGAGTTTTTACAAATTTTTTGAGGTTTGGAAAATACTAACCTCAAAAATATCACATACTATATTGTGATATGTTTTGGTCACACAATAGTCTGTCTCCTTTTAACAATTAACTGGGGAAAAAGTTATAGGAAAAATATTTTTGCTTGACTGAAAACAACAGAGTCAGACGATCAATAGGACTGAACTCAAATTAATTATTCAATGTATGTACTAACTTTTTAAAGAATGTTTGAAAGACAGAATTCTTATAAGACAAATGTTTGATCTGTAGCGCACAAGCATCTAAAAATTTTAAAGACAGGAAAGAGTGCAGAAAAAATGTCTGGTAAAGCTTTGACTTTCTCGCTTTCCATCTTTCTCTCCTTCTCTATCTGTTCCCTTTGATACAAGGTACAGAGCAGCCTATTATCTGTCAGAAGCTCATTTTCTGGTTCCCACACTCTGCCACTGTGGCCGATCAGCATCTGATGGGATAGGCGGTGTCAGAGAGCTAATCCTAATGATCTGTCTGGTGAGAGAGAGACAGAGAGAGAGAGAGAGTGAGAGAGTGAGAGAGAGAGTGGGTGATGAGTGGAATTAGGAAAAGATAAACAAGTTTGTCTATAGTTGGGCGGTTCTGAGAAACAAGTATAAAGAAAGGCTGCAAAAGGGACATTGGTGAGCAAGTGTTGCATTTGGCAAAGTAAGCTAAAGAATCTGTCATATTCCCAGCCCTGATCTTTCCCTAATAAGCTTTGTAGTCTATCTTAGTAATTTGTTCTCTCCATCAAGCCTATTTTGGCCATACACCACATTGAACTAGTTTTCATTCATTTATCATAGTTTGTCTAAAAAAGCTGCCCTTATTTACTTTTAATGGTTCATTAACAGAATTGTTTTACTGAACAGTTGTCCATTTATGCTTATACTTATTACGTTCAGAACTGCAGTCACTTTCAACCTACTTATTACAATCAGGTCAATGCACAGGATTTTAGAGCAGGGATTTTTTTAGTCTATTAAGCTCTTATTCTTGTCTTTTCAAATTCCATTTGATCCTGGCAGATGGCGCTTCACACTTAGGCATGTTCTGCTGGAGAGGTTTCTTTCTAGTGGGGTTTTCTTTCTGCTACATGCATGTTCTTCATGAGGAATTGCTGCAAAGTCAAGGACACAAACAAGCGATCGTCCTCATGCTTATGCAGGAAGAGGGATTGCAGCAAATAAGTGAATTGATGCCATCTGCTGGGATTTCGGGGTTGGAAATTTGATAATTTGAAAAGTAAACTAAACTTGACTTCATTGTTTCATTTCTAGAATCAGCTAGAATGGTACATACAGTATGTACTTCTATTGGAGTCTGTCTCTATGGTCAAAAAATCCAAAGTATATGCTGATTCAGCTTTGTAGTTTAAGAGCCACGTCTGCAGTCTCAAACATCAATTTTGACCTGGTTTGAGATGCAACAGTTTAAAATATATGTTATGAATGAAAGAGAATGTGGTGTAATTCCCTCAATGATGCTGCAATGAATTGATTTTACAATAAGAATAGTTTAAAATGAAATTTCTTTCATTTTAGCACCTCTTTTTCAATTGTCATAAGTTCTTGTTCCTATTTACCATTTGTTTAGATACGACCAAAAAAAGATTAATTACTTTTTCATTCCACCATTTCAAGCTAAACATGAACAACTTTTACCTCACAGGTGTCCATTTTTGTGGAATTAAAGGAAATGTAAGTAAAACTGTTGCCTGCTGCCACTGTAGCTTTGATGAAGCTATGACTTCCCTGTGAGTAATCAAATCTTTACAAGATAGGAGAGGAGACTGCCATGTTGGCTGATTGCTTGACCTGTCCGAATGCCATTTACTGACCATTTGGTTCACTGATTTGCAGACTCTTGCTTGCTAAAATACTGCCAAGCAATTACAGCTAGTGGTTAGTTTGTGACTGATTTAATGTTTACTGATTGGTGCCTGAGTTACTTCATTAGAATGTTTTTCATAATTACGAGCCAGCTAGTGGGTCATTTTGGAATTTCTAGACACCATCAAAAATAGTGCTGCTAAATCCTGCAATAAACCACATTGAATTTTATTTTCAGATCAGTTTCCTGTTCTGATCTTGAACAGGAAGCAATAGAGACTCCGATCCAGTGCAATCGAGTCAAGACAGTACAGACAGGACAGTGGAAATAGGTGAACAGATCTAACTAAGGTCTGATGGTCTGGATGACCTTAGCCTGACCTTACTAAAATCTTTTGTTTTATTCAACTTCGTCTTTCTGCTGGATATAGATCCAAGAATAAGAGCCTGAAAGCCACTAGCGTTAACTATCATTTACTGATGTAAACTTTTAAACCACAAGCAAAGCTAGAGGCCTAGATGTGTTCTTCAGAACACAATAAGTTAGGTTAAGGACTTATAAGATTGGAAATTAAGTTTCATTGCCTGAGATTTTTTTTAAATTCAGCTTTGGATTTTACTGGTAAAAATTGAGAGGGCTAACGTTAGAGAAGTATGATGTTCCTAACCAATCCTGTGATGGATTAGCAGCCTGTGCACAGCATACAATGCCTTTTGTCCAGTGATAGCTGGGATCTTTTCTTTACTGACTGAATTGGGAAAAGCTACAATTTTTTTTAATCTGTGGTATTTTATTCAATTTGGCTTAAAATATTGCCGCTCCAGAATGTAGTCAATGTTAAGGCAATTTGACATTTAGATTATATCAGCTGAATAGAGGTAAGACGTTTAAAGCTCAGTGACATAATGTGTGTCAAAAAGTCACGTTGGCTAATAATTTCAGATTAAATAAAAAAGTTCACAGGTGTAAAATGATATGACTACATACACATAAATGCAGTTGTGTATTTAGCGATTTTGACAGATTTGCTGCAGTGAAGAATTGGATTTCACATTGTGGCAGAGCTGGATTTCACAAGTCAACACACAGCCCCATTTGTCACAGAGACTGCAAAAGAGATGTGTATAAAAAAATAAATGGTACAGGACCAAATAAAAACAAGATGATTACTTCACGAAAGAAAGAGATGGAGAGAACGTCCTCATTTTGCTGGCAGACTGCAATATGTATTTAACTATTTATCCAGTGTGATTTTTGCTAAAGGTGTTTGAGTAAAAAAAAAAATCTATTTTACTTTAACGGATGTCCTAGTATTTTATGGACATATCTGTGACTTACTGGTTGAAGTGCAAATTATGATGACAGTAATAAAAATAGTTTTAATGACTTCTGAGGGAAAGAAAGGGTTGTCAGAAGTCAGGGAAAAGGAGAACTATTTCACTATTTATCCACATTGCAAATAGATCAAATGTCCAAAGTCACATAACACCATCAGTCAGTGCTCATCACACTTGCTATTCTAACTCCTGACTTGCTGCCAGTGGTGTTGTGATTGAGTGAGATGGTTTTATATCTGTTCCTGTACTGAGTGATTTAGAGATGTATCATTTTAAACAACAGGATAATTCAACTGCTTGGCTCATACAAGCTAAGGAGGCCACTTGTGCTGTTACTGGTGGATGTCTGATGCAAAGGCTAGCTAACACTTTTCTCTTATCAAAATTCTGAAGAACAAATACCATTGTTAGTAGGTTTATTGACAATCAAAAGGATGAAACTAAAAATAAGAAAAAAATACAATAGATATGAGTATGTGCAGAATAAAATAAACTTTTACACAGAGTATCTGTCGGACATCTACATGAATAGATCTATGCTAATTTCTCAAATCGTAGTTAAATTACACAACAAAGAAAAGTTATCATACAGTCAAATAGAACATTAGGAAGCTACATCTAGCACGGAAACAATCCCACATAATTACTTTCACAATACATACCGTCACGAAGTGCCATACTGTCTCCTGACTGCTACTGCTGTGTAGTAACTTTTTGTTTAAAACAGCAAAATATTGCTAAGTTGCAATTCCTGAAAAGAACATATGAAGGTAAGCTTTCAACCTTTTTAACCTACATATTACTGAAAACATATACAGTATTTTCCACACTATAAGGCGCACCTACAAACCTTCAATTTCCTCAAAAGCCGACAGTGCGCCTTAAAATCCGATGCACCTATATGGACCAATATTGAGCCACAACAGGACTAGCAAGTACGCTAAGCAGCCACCGACTTCATTTTCGCCTGTAGAAGAAGAAGCTGGGATAATTGTCAGAACGCTGGTTTGCAATCTATTAATAAAGTTTGACTGACCTATCTACCTACCGACCATCTAGAACAGGGGTCACCAACTCTAGTCCTCGAGGGCCACCATCCTGCAAATTTTAGATGTTTCTCTGTTCAAACACACCTGGATCAAATAAAGCCTATTGCAGAGCCTATTGCAGAGAGGAATGAATGCTGTTGAGGGAATTCAGACATTTTGGAGCAGAGGTGAATCTAAAGGTTGCAGGATGGTAGCCCTTTAAGACTGGAGTTGGTGACCCCTGGTCTAGAATCAGGTCGTCTGCAGGTCATTAAGCACCACGTTCTCCACGAACATGCTGTGCGTGAACAGAGAAGGGTGACCATCGTCCGGCCACGCCCTGGTCCAGTCACAGAAGGCTCTCCTCGCTGACCAGAGTCAAATTGTTTTGTTGATATCCACTTTAGTGCAGCTCCATCTAGTGGATGCATAGTGTAACTCCAGCCTTTCCTGTAAAGTCTATTCTATGCGCCTTATAATGCGGTGTGCCTTATATATGAAAAACGTTTTAAAATAGGCCATTCATTGAAGGTGCACCCTATATAGTGAGGAAAATACTGTATATCATTTCATAACAGAACACCACCACTTAGTTTTAGGCAAAATATTGCAGAACTAAACAAATGTACATGAAAATGTCTAAATTTGCAAAGTTGTCCATTGGATTGAATTGTATGGAGGCAGGATTTGAGACATTCAGTTGATTTGCTATTGAAACCCATTGTGAACTAATGTGGCCATTACTCCATCATCTGAACAGTCTGAAATAAATACCCAAGTAAAACTTTGTGGACATTTTATTTGTGCCCTTTGTAAGTACAACTGATTTTCCACATGTTAACTTGGATTACAGAATTTTAAATAACTAACATGATTTGGCAAGATAAACAGCATGACAGTAGATTAAGGAATCGGTATTCACAACGATGCATCCTATTACATCTGTAAATCTCTCTCCTCATGTGCACTGTGACATCTTTAGCTGTAATTATCTATTATATTTTACAAAACTGCATCATACAACCTTGTTCATTTTTGTGATTAGTCCGTCAAGAAGTTGTTGAACTGAATCACAGCTGTTGCAACCGGCTCCTTAATCCAGCAGTTGGCATATACAATTTGGCATCTTCCTTCTGTCATCTGGATTCTTCTGTTCAGCTCACAATCTCAAAAAGCCACTCAATTCTACATGTAGGACTTTCTCCCATCTGTCTTGGTCTAGACAATTGTCAGCTGGCAGACTCTCAACTTCCAATGCCCACAATTCTTGTCTGCAGCTTCCAGCTGCAGCAAAGACTTGGCATCCTCCCCCGCACTGCTGTCCATTTTCCTATGGGGTATAAAACCATACCAACTCCCTCCTTTTTTAAGCCTTCTTACAGTCTATTAATACATCCTTCTAGTGCCCTCAATAAGAAAATCACTGGTTTACTAGACAAAACAGGTGTAACAACCGATTACTTCCATGTGGAGGAGACACAGCTGTGCCTACTTGCCTTACTTTGCAGCAAAATTTAAATAGTTTGGGATGAATTCCACAAAGTTGAGCACATAAACAATACAGTCAATTTCTCCAGGACTATTGGAATTTGCAAAAGGAGTGAACCTTTGGCTACCCCTCATCTGATTTCTGTTAGCTGTGATGAAAAGGTGTCTATTGGTTAAAAGAAGTCCTGTTATTCAGGTAAGACCCAGTCAAGTACTGTAGCAGAGAGTCTGACCCAGCTCTCCAATCACTTCAATAATACGTCATAGTCAGCAGTGTCAGATGCTGCCCTGAGGTTCAACAGGACCAGCACAGAGTTTCTCCCAGACTCAGTACTGTGGTGAGCCAGATTAAAGAATGTCAAAGTGGTTGGCCATTGTTAAGAAGATATTTAATTGTAGAACCACAACTTTTTCAATATTTTATTTTATTTTTATTTAAAAAATGTTTGCTGATAGAATTCTGCAATAGTTACTGGTACAAATTTCACAGCTTGCAATAACTAGATTTGACTTAGTTTAGTTTTTGTAAACTAAGTCAAATCTAATGATAAAATAGGCACCTCCACTTTATTACGGTCAACACAATGCCAGAGTTGTTTTCCAAATACCAAACATTATGACACATTATGCTGAGGTAATATGAAGAATATTTCTACAATGATACACAGAAAATTGACAAACATAAACCAGTCTTACATCAGAAGTATGGTTTTCCAAATACAAATGTTTTATCATTTAAGGCTAAATTAGTTGCATGGTTTCACATCTTTATCATACTGACCAGTCAGGAAAATAAATCTCTTTTTGGTTTTAGTAAATTTTCAAAGTCTGGGGGGGGGGGAAGCGGATTAAATGCAGATTGATATATAGAGGCTTTTGTAACTTTTGAGGCTTAAAAACGTTTGTGTCAGTAGTTACTGTAGCAGGTCAAAATTAAAATTATGGCTTGTCATTAGTGGTTTGGGACTTGTTTTTTGTTTTTTTTCATTCATTGAGTGTGAGTGAAATCTTTTGTTTCTTCTGCATAGAAACTCCTAAAGACTGAAACATGTAGCAGCCTCTACCAGCTCCATTATGTTGATTTTAAACATTTCTTCAGTGCCATTCTGGCACATTTTAGTTTTGATTAGAGTTTTTATTAAACCTGAGTCCAACCTTTATTGTTAATCTTTATTTTGCAGATTTTAGAAAAATGCTGTATTTCAACTTTATATTGTGTAGTTTCCCCAGTGTCTTCTGTGCTGTGACACAATGTGCATCAAATTCAATATTTTGAAGAATAAACATTACTTAAAACTTGCAATTTTCTGGTGGAATATTGTAGTATCTGTGAGCAGGAACATGTGGTTTTCTGCACGAGTGGTAAACAGAATCAACTTAATCACGACCCCTCCATGAGCATTATAAAAGGAGCTTCATCTGACCCCAACCCAACCTGGTATTAGCTGAATTCTTCTCCCCATCCCTAAAACATGCCAACTCTGGTGTGGTTTCCTTCTCTTATTACGTCCCTCTTGGGAACAAAACAGAAATGAGGTTTGGAGGTATAACCCTGTTAGAAGTCCTAGCAAGAAATCCAACAGGAACCCGATTCAGCTTTAATTGGCGAACAATAACCCAGTGTATACCAGTCAGTTAAATTCTAGCCTATTTGAGGCAGCCTGCTCTTGATTGGCTTCATGAGCTCATACGATGCCCTGAGTGCTTCATGGTTTGATGATCATCTTTAATTTCTCTCTTTGTAGCTACCCTTCATATTTTTCCCCAGTAAGCCCTTTCATTCTTTTTCAACCAATTTAATGGTATTTCTACTCCCTGTCTTTTTTTCTTTAATTTTTTATCTTTTTGTTTCTTTCTGTAAATTAAGCAGGCAATAAGCCATAGCAAGAGGCCAAGGGGGATTTAGGGAATTGTAGTTCATGAAGGCCACAATCTAATAGAGGGAGACAATTATCCTGTCTGAGTTTTGCCTTTCCTCATCTTTTGGTTCATTTTTTTTTACAAATATATTCTTGCATTTGGGACAATTCTTGGTTTTATCAAACTGTTTGTCTATGTGCAAAGGACCAAAACAGTCAGTATTTTCTGTATCAATCATGCCATCAAGTGAGGGTTATTAGTCAGACAGCAAAGGTGATGGGGTGTTTAAAATCTGCCATTTTTCAGTCATTTATTTCATGTTGCACACACAGTGGATGCAATAGCTGTAATTGATGTCAATGAACATAATTTATGCCCCGCTAAAGGAAGAAAAATGTGTTTTCTGGAGTATTAACCTTTCAAAATTGGGGATGATTACAGCGCACTTCAATACAGTATTTGAAATCCATTTATTTGAAATTTAATTGAGCTATTTGAGCTGTTGAGAGGTTCTGATGATGAAATAAGCCCAAAGGAGTAAATTATAATAACTTAACAGAAAATAACGCTATTGTCAGAACATAAAACACGACCAAAAATGTATAATTTGGAAGAGCTTGTAACATGAAACTTGGAAAGCAATAAGGTGATAACATGTTTTAAAGACTGGCTTATAAATGTAATTCCAGGCTTACGTATCTGGCTATGCGTATTTGCACTGCGCTGAGACGGCTCAGTCCAATTGCAAAATGTGTCCCCCCTCTCTGTTTCATAGAGGGGTGAAACGCAGAGGGGTGACTGTGCCACAGCTCAAGAAAATCTGCAAAATCCTCAGACTTTTTTATTTTAATTTTACATATTTTAGTCAAAATAGATTTTTAACATGTCCTACTCAAGAAAAGCAAGCTGAAAAGCAAGTTGTTTGCATATATTAAAATTACAAAAGGAGAATGAATCAAATGGAGTATGAACCCCAGAGTCAGAAGTGAATGCCCTGTGCTTGACTTTTGCTTTCAACTCACAATTCCTTGTGAGTTGAAATGTTCTGATTGTCCCTGTCTATGATGTAAAGTCAACAATATTCAGAACATCTGCTGCAGTGAGAAGTGTAACACTTTTAGTATATGTGCGGAATTTGAAACATGACACAAAGACATGTTATACGTGTGAAGTAATTATATTACTTTAAGTTAAGCTTCAAATTTCACCAAAGCAGACATTTGGTGAAATTCTAATAAGATTGAAAGATTCCCTTAGACCTTAATCTTTAAGGTTTATGAATAAGTTTGTGGTAGCCACTCATCCACACAAGCTTTCCAGGAACACAGACGAAATCAGATTTTATACAGGGAGTTATTTTATTATCCACACAGTAAATTGCTTTTGTGATAGTGTGGAAAACATTGACACTACTTGCCTATTGTCTCTATTGTTTCAGAGAGCCCCGTAATCAGAGATTCATTAACATTCATTCATCTCATTGTGTGCTCAGCTACTTGAGTGTGTGTGTGAATGTTTACATGTATTTAAATGAGGTGCAAGTCTTCTGAATGTGCCACAAATGTGGAGAGACTGCAGGTGCTCTTGTGTGCGGTTTATTGTTGTTGGCTTGAATCTATTTGTGTTCGTATATTGTGTGTTCTGCGTGCATGTGTACTCCTCTTTGTCTGTATTCAAATTAGGTAAATGAGCGGATGTGGAAATGACATATTGTAGTCGGAGAACAAATACACTCAACAAGACAAAGGCCGACATGGACTGACAGCCGACTCTTTGACAGCTGTCAAACACCAAGATGCACAGGTGGGGCAGATTCATGTTAGACTTACGTAGATCTAAATCTATTTAACAGTAACAGATAAATGTTAGATTTGATCAGTTAGTTTTTATTAAATGTCCAGACAATTGTATCATCCCTCGTACAAGCAGGGGAGCATATAAAGGGGAGCATGTTTATTTATATATTTATTTTTTAAATAAAATGCAGAACAAGCATTCACTTCATTTATTCTTATATTCTTGTGTAATGGCTGACTCACAACTGGAATGACAAATTTAGAAGTTTGTATTTGTTGTGATCTATGACAAAATGCAGATGGATCATATTTCATCTAAGTGGATCAAGATAGTCTCTGAGAGATATTTTTTTCGTTTAGTGCAGCTCAAACCGCCTAAGCCATGGTGGCCCAGTTTCATAATTTCTGATCGTTGAATCAGCAGCATGCACTAAACTGGTATCAGCGTGCTATCATTGTAAATAATTCAATGCGCAGTGTTTCTTTAGTTGTTTTTGAGAAGTGTTAAATATTACAGTTTACCCTGATGAAATGAGTTCATTAGGGTGTATA
>CAEGAF010113643.1:0-58764 GCA_903067075.1 Micropoecilia bifurca
GGACACGTTGCTTCTCCTCCAGCGGTTATTATTATCTGAGGAGGAAGTTCCGGTGCTCTTCACTATAACTAGCGGAAGCGCTAGACTCCCCCTGCTGGTTGAATCCGGCCACTGCTTCAGCCAAATCAAACCAGTCAGCTCCGAAATAACCAAATTTCACAACCATTTCAATCCATCACAGTGGGGGGGCGGGGCGGGGGGGGGGGGGGGGGGGGGGGGGGGGGGGGGGGGGGNCCCCCCCCCCCCCTGAGGAGGGAAAAAGTTATGTGGCCCTCACAGGAAAAAGTTTGGGGATACCTGTTTTAACGGGAAAAAAAGTTTAATGCGACATGGATGCGACAGTTTTGTAGAAATGTGGAGAAGTAGAAGCTACAGATACAAAATGTAGTAAAAACTATCAAGTATCCAATATTAAATCTACTTAAGTAAAGTACAGACACACGAAAATTGTACTTAAGTACAGTAACAAAGTACTTGCACTTGTACTTCGTTACGAAGTACTTCGTTACTTCCCACCACTGCCTGCAGCAGACAGAGCAGCCATTGCTAATATACTGTTTGTCTGTGCAGGCAAGTTGTCTATGTGACGAAAAAATGCAGGAGTGCATATTCCGTAGCATATATGTTTTTGATGAGGGAATATCATTGTGGCATGATATAAAACTGAAAAAAAAAATCTATTTTACATAATACCCCTTCTTTGACCCAAAGCAAAATGGTATGTGTGTGGAAATTTAAGTGGATGGGTAAAAACCTTTTTTTAGAAGCTGCAATGACTTGAGATTCAGGGACAGATTCTCCTTCCAGCACAACAATGTCCCTAAACATAGGACCAGAGAATCTGTGGCAAAACTCGATTTCCATAGACGCTCTCAACCCTTTAGTCTTTACATGTGCAAAGCTGCCGGAGATATACCTCAAATTCTTGCCACGTTTTTTATTTGTGTTTTTTGGCAAAACATTTTTGAAAACCATGTATCATTTTTCTTACATTACACAATTTATTCTGTGATAGTCTACCACATGAAATGTCAGTACAATACATGGAAGTCTTTGGTCGTAAGGTGACAAAATGCAAAAAAAAAAAAAAAAGCATAAGGGATATGAATACTTTTGCAAGCACTGTTCTGAAGTGGCAACCAGTCATTTCTTTGACAGACTCCAGAAATTGCATGGTCTCACTGTCAGACAACCAGACTACACGTCTGAGAGTGGAAGCAAACGTGAAGATTTTTTCAAACTGTGTGACTACTTGCATACCCTGCAGGCTTCAAACACACAGCCACACACAGAGCCTGTAATAATCACAATAGACAATCAAACACGCAGGCAATGTAGACACCCAGCTGGAAAACAGCTCAGCCTGAACTTTCCTTCATCACTCAGCAAACCAAATAATTTCAACTCTCAACATGGGAGGTCATCACAGCTGAATTATCAAGGGTTTGTTTGTTTGTTTGTTTGATGGGTGTTTGTCTGGTTTGCCACAAAAAGATAACATAAGAACCGTATAGACCACGATCACAGGGTGAAAAGGAGGGTGCAAACATAGTGAGAGCCCATGCATATTGCTGCATTTAGTGTGCAAATATTAGCAAGTGCATCTGCCTCACGGCAAACAGCCACAAAGACAACTCACAGAGATCCCACGACCTCTACACGCAATCCCATGCATGCTATTGACATGTGGAACACATTTACATAGCTGCTTATGCAATCAAACCCAAATTTGCAGTGTAGCTCATATGAAAATTCTCTCTCTTTTTTTTGTCAACCAAGCAAGCCGTTCTTTCGATAATCAAAGCTAATGCTAATTTCTCACATGCAAAGTCGACAGCCAATCAACTTCCTCTCAGAAAGAACAGAGGTTAATTGATGCTCCAGGTCTCTCCTCTGTTTTATTGCTCCATGCTTTTCTCTGGTATTTCAAAGGCATCATTCCCACTACATCATGTTTCATTAATGCTCTCTTCTTGATCTATAACCACTCTGGGTTTTTTTAGGACATAAAAGGATTGAGAATGGGGAAAATAGAAACCACTGAGATCTTTTTTCTTTTCTTTTTTTGAAGATACCATCATAAAATAAGTCCGTTAATGTTGGTGAGCATGTCAGTCCCCAAAAGAGTTAATCAAACAGCTTTGCGTCAGCAGCAGTCTAAGATAATTGTGGTGCCTTGCAAAGGGTTAGATTGTTTAAAGAGTGATGACATGCAATTAAGATTAAATTTAAGTGAATTCAATTTTAATTGCATAGAGCCTTCTTTTGCTAACCATTGTACATTTATAGTTCCTTGCTAAAGTTCAAATACCTCTTGAACCTTTTGTGTTGCTGGGATTCGATGAAATACAAAAATACACACTAATTCTTAAGTAGAAGGAAAATTAAGTGTCTTTTCAAAATGGTTTGCATGTACAAGTCTGCATGCGTTTGTATCCCCCTTGCCGGAGTCAACCCTTTGTTGAACCACCATTCATGCAATTGCTTCTAAAAGTCTCTACCTGCTTTGCACATCTACTGTGAAGGCTTTGATAAGTTTAGTCTGAACATTAATTTTTAGTCCTTACACAAATTGGATTAATGTGTGGACTTGGATTGAGCCATTCATTCACATTTCAATCTGAAGCATTTCATTGTATACCTGTCTGTTTGATTAAGGTGATCATCCTGCTCAAAGGTAAACTCTCCACCTCAGTTTCAAGTCTTTCAGAGCCTCTAACAGGTTTCCCCCCAGGACTGCGCCGTATTTAGCTCCATTCATCTTCCCATCGACTCAGGCGGTGCTCCTGTCACTGCCAATTAAAAACACCCTCACAGCATGATGCTGCTCCTGTGTGTCGGTGTGGGAATGGTGGTGCGTTCAGAGTTATGAGCAACACTCGATTACCAACACACATGCGGTTTTACACGTAGGCCAGAAAGCTCCGTTTTGGGCTCATTTGATCAGATGGTAATTTCCACATGTCTGCTGTGGCCCCGACATGTGACCAACTGGAAAATCCAACTCCGCACAGCCTTCTTTCAACATTGACTTTCTTCTTGCCTCTCTTTCATGGGGTAAATTGATGTCATTCTGTTTAATAGCTCAACTTCCAGGTTCCTCTTGAAAATGAGATGTGGATCTCTCAATGGAGTTTTACCTGGTTAAATAAAAGAAAGCAATAAAAAAAATCAAACGATAAAAGTTTCTCTGCCACTTCACTCCTGAGTTCTGTCTCTACTGCTGTGTTCTTTGCTCTTCATGATGCTGTTTGATCACCAATATTCTCTAACAAACGTCTGAAACCCTCACCCAACAGGGACCAAATTGCACACAGATTCACTGCATTTACTTAATTCAAAGTGACTTCCGAGCGCAACTAACCAAACTGGAGTTTATTAAAGGTTACTAGGGTAATTAACAAGTGCTCACCATTTCTTAACGCTTTTTTTTTTTACATTTTGAAAACTATTAATCCTTACTCTCCCACTTGACAATTCAGTGCTACTTTTTGTTGAGCTATAAAATCTTCCAAAATACAGCATTTGATCCAAACGTGACAAAACATGTAACGCTATGAAGGTACCTGATTGCATCTGATACAGTTGAATACTTTTTGCTTCAACAGAAAATAAAAAACAGGATGAAGACTTTCTCTCTAATAAAGGATAGTGCACTGTTTTCTCCTGTCCCACACTGGCTCCTTTGTGTCGAACTCGGCTTTGACATCAACTGGGTCAAACTGGAGGGAGGGAAGGAGCACAGCAGCTGGACCAAACCATCAATGTCAGCCTTGTTAGCCAACTTCATCAATGTCAGCCACCGTTGCGATTTATTTCACTATTTTCACTCCGCGTACCTCTTATCTCTTTGTCTATGAACACGCCGTTTAGAGGAGCATTAAATTGTTCGACTGCGTATTGCTGACATTCTCACATGTGGAGCTCTCAGAGAGACGGCACTGGCATGCTGACAACAAACACATTTAGAAGTGAAAGTTAATTGGATGCATCCTGCAAACTACTGTGCACAAAGTTAAACAAGTCTGTGTTATAAGAAAGTTAAATGAACAGGGACGACAATGTATTTTGTACCTAGAACACTAAATAAAACAGAAGAGGAAAAGAGGGAGAAGGAGAGGACTCATCAAAAAGAGTTGAATATTATTTATTTTGAACAGGTGAGTAGGTTTAAATAGATTGAAACGTTATGGCTTAAATATCATTAAATATTGTAGTTTCAAAAACTATCTCTGCTTTTAAATTTCTGCTGCAGTGTAAAACCACCTTTTATGAAATACTACAGAGGAAAAAACACAGTTAGAAGAGATACAACATAAACTAAAACAAGTAATAAAGTTTTGATTAGGACTTTGGCCTCTCTTCTCATCCCCCTTCCTGAGCCCAGCGGCTACACAAATAATGACTGGCAGCTGAAATGGGACTTTGTGACTTTAAGATGTGACTCGGGGAGATGTGCTCTATCTATTGTTGATGAGACAAAAGCTCGAGTCAGATTCATATAAGGGTGGCGGGGAATAACTTCTCATATCCTCATATCAGTCACAAAGCCGCCCAGCTAAACCTCAATATCCCCGCTCTTCTTTCTGGACATGGGTGAGTGCACAGAATTTTTAATAACTCTTATCATCTCTTATTAATGGGATTTGAAAACTGTGAATTTCAATAACTTGCTAATGTTGCCTTTTAATATGTCTTTGGACACCGTGTTGACCTTTTGGTGCACTGTGGGCAGATCGTGCTCACAAATCATTCCTGCAATTTTCACCTATGTAAACGCATTTTTAGGTTCAAATATTCATTTACAGCTGGATCACCTTTCAGGCTCAGTAAGCAAATATGACTTCAGACTTAATGGAAAAGACTACAAGTGTTCAGTGGGGACTATTTCTCTGTGCAGAAAGTGGTCCTCATCTCCTCCAGTGATCTTATGAAGCATAATTCAAAGTCAAATCAGAGAGTCTGAGATTGAGGGGGAGTAAATCTGTTCTCTCTTAGTCCATGCCTGGTCACCCATGGGAAGGAGATCTCTTGCATTTACTTCCAAAAATGTTGTGCGCTTCTTTTAGTATGCTGTTTTCAGCAACCTTTGCATATTTATTGCAACTAATGTAAGATCCAGCTGAATGAAATCTAAGCAGAGGCAACGGTGGCATTCTTTGCCAAACTCCTTTGCAGTAGTTTGTGTGAGACTACATGCAGCCACTATCATTTTTGGGAAACTGTTACGCTTCCTTCTGTTATGATTCATAATTTGGAAAAACATTAGCTCAACACGTGGCTGCCTTTTCTGCACTAAACACGCAGATGCTTTGAGGACCTTTCAGAGACTTTTATGAAGCCGCACATAAAGATTTAAGAATTTGCAGGATTTCCTGTGTAATTCTTGTAAAGCTGAATCTTGTTGTTGTTGTTGTTGATGGGGAACTGTTTGAATTGCCCCCCCTTTCTGCTCGTTTTCCTGCCACCCACTCTTTGAACCTTTGAGCCCAGCCCCCTGCCCACACTGACACTCAGTGCCAGCCTCAGCCAGCTGTGGATAGCCGGCGTAGTCACACACAGCCAGTGGTGCTGAAACGATCCCGGTGACCCCTTCTGCCATCACGCACGACACCGTTTCTGGTGTCACGATGGCCTTTTGTTTGTTTGACATCACTGCCCTTTGTTCATCTCCGATCTCTCCGAACACAATGGATATTGTACCCGCGAACCACAAAGAGAAGCTCTTTCTTCGGGCCCCCCGGTGAAGCCAGCGTTTCACCACCATCCCTGAATGGCCCGGTGACGCCTGTGACCATTGCAGGGAGAGGGGCCGGGCCAGATTTAGTTGGGACTAAGCTGCGAGGAGTTGGCACAAGCAGAGGAGCCGTCACATACGTATGAAATCAGTGCAGAAGCGTCGTCGCAATATTTGTACAGTAGCGTGACCTTGTAGGCAGCGTTGTACATCCCTGCTTGGTACTGGACCTTTTCTTGTTGCAGAGCACGGCATCACAAGGCAGCAAATGTTTCCGGTCAGACAACACTGGCTTTGCAAAGCCTTAGGTGCTTTTCTCTATCCAATTTCTAGCAATGCATTTATTATTAACCCCTTGGATATTTGCTAAATGCTTCAACATGACTGCTTAACCCGGAAGACGTGTACAAGTCTGCTTGGAAGGGCGACGGCGGTGGCGACTGCTTTAGTTTGGACGCTTTGTTGGAAGACGCTGCTTGAACTCTTGTTTGTTATTGCTGTCTAATTGCATATTTTTTCCCCCTTGTTTTCTGTTGTTTTTTTGTGGGGATTTTGACACGTGCTCATGGATGTGCAGCCAGAGAGAGACCTTCCTCATAGCTCCCCAACGGGGTGGAAGAGCCCCCCTCTGCAGAGACGTTGATGTGTTGTGTGGTTATATGTGCGGTATGTGCCGCCTGTGTGCTGATATATTATGCCCCCTCAGGTTGTTATGATTGCTGTATCCGGTGCATTGGGGCAGTGCCCTACCCGTCCCTGGTGGCCACCTTGCTGTGCTACGCCGGCATGGCCCTGTTTTGTGGCTGTGGACATGAGGCGCTGGCCCAGACGGAGGAGCTCGTTGAGACTTACTTTGCCCGCGACCCTAAGGACTTTGAGGTCATGGCATCTTTGTGAGTTATACTTGAAAAAGTTCATAAGAGCTCTCAAATGTTGCTTTCGTTTTCCATTTGACTGACTTCCCCCCCCGCCCCCCTCCCTTGTACCTTTTACAGTATCAAATACTTCCAGTTCGTGATCTATGGGCTGGCATCATTTTTCTTCCTCTATGGTATCCTGCTTCTGGCTGAGGGGTTCTACACCACCAGTGCGGTCAAGCAAACCTTTGGGGAGTTCAGGAGCACCCAGTGTGGCCGCTGCCTCAGCCTGACGGTGAGTCGGGGGAGGTGGGAGTAGGGGAGGAACGTGACGTCAGGTTGAGATGCTGAATGCTGGTTTGTGTTAATGACACCCTCTTTGTTTCTGTATCGCCCCTCCCCCCACCAGAATGATTAATTGTGGTTGATGAGCAATTTGAGCGAAAACACATTTTTCATGCCGACACCTGAGCGCCTGAAGGCAACTAATCTATAACCTTCTTGTTTCAACAGTTCATTATAGTCACATACATCTTGGCCTTCATCTGGCTGGCGGTGTTTGCCTTCTCGGCCATCCCGGTCTTCTTTCTGTTCAACATGGAGCACACCTGCCACAACATCAACATCCTGGCTGAAACCACCCCCAGCATTAATCAGCATAGCTGGATCTGCATGGATGCTAGGCAGTATGGTGGGTTTCTCCTACAATGACTGGCTGCATCCCCCCCTCCCACCAATGAGCGTGTTAATGTGTCCTTGGGAGCAAGGGGGATTAATCGAAGGGGAGTGGCCATGAGACTGATGGTTGAATTTGCCATGTAACGATGGAGATAATTCTTCATCGCTGTGTCTCTGATGTGCTGCGTGTAAAACGGAGCGTTCATGCATCACGGCCCTGTCCAGCATTAGCTGGAGAGCCCTCGCTCACGTCATGTTTTCATTTCAGGTCTGCTTCCTTGGGATGCGATGCCGGGCAAGTCCTGTGGAATGACCTTGGCGGCTATTTGCAAAACCACCGAAGTGAGTTATTGTCAAGGGGTCCCTCATATTTGTTTGATGCTGCATGCTTGGAATGCAAGAAAGTCTTTATTTAAATATAAGCCGAACCAATTGTTTTTGTTGCTTCTTACAGTTCCATACCACCTATGACTTGTACATAGCCACATTTGCAGGGGCTGGAGTCACCCTTTTGGCGCTGGTAAGGACTCACTATGTTACTGATTTTGCTTTAAATGTAAAGAGGAGTCTCTCTTTTTTAAAGAGTGGCGTATTGTACAGACATTAAGGGTAATCTATATCTTACTAGGGTAAACGATTCTCTTAGCATTTTCATTTTGATGAATCATAGATATACTTTCAAGCAAATACTGTCAAGAGAGGGCAGAGACAATAATACTCACTTGATTTGCTGCAGCCTTTTGGTTGTTACACATGTTAAGCCTTAAGAGATGGTTGGTCTGTTTGCTCCATGCCTCCTGTTTTGAAGTGTTTCATCTGGGATGGTCACTGTTATGAGTTGTGGACCACAGCTGTCTTTATAGAAACTTCTATGTAAATGGCAGGGTTGTAATTACATCTGGAGCAAACCTCTGGAAAACTGCCAAACAGCTGAAACACTGACTTCCTTTAAATCAAGACTAAAGCTCTTCTGTCTGGAGTTCCTGGAGTTGTTTTTGAGCAATAATAAGTAGAACATTGACCAACATATTTCATATGTATTGAAGATTTTGATGGCTTTTTTGTAAAAGTAAATGTTTGTCACTGGTTTCTGTTGTTTTTATGATTTTTTGTGTTTTTATGATGTAAAGCCTTTTGAACTGCCTTGTTGCTGAATTGTGCTATACAGATCAACTTGATTGATTGATTGATTGATTTATTGCACATTTATAGGTGGTTTATATGTTTTGTTTTTTATGAACACCAAATGCAGTCATACTGATTTAAAAAAAACTGAGGATGCTTCTATTTTATATTTTTATCTCACTCCTAATCTCAACAGACTTATTCATTGCACGTTTTTGATCAGTATTTTAGATTTAAATAGAATTTAAATCTATTTAAATCTGATGTCTGAACCAGATGCTGACTTTGGCTTCATTACCAGCTGTTAGTCCATTATCACATTGCTTAAAAATCAGTCATAACTTGTCTTTCTGTCACTGTTTAGATGGAGTGCCAGGCTTCTTTATTGTTTCATAGCAACGTCTGTTCAGGTAGAATTTGCCAGACAGTCTTTGTTAGTTGATTCTGTCAGCTGAACCTGACAATTCAAGAACTGCTTCCATATACTTCAAATATCACTAAGAGTTTCAAGTTTGAAGCACTCACTTTCATGCCCAGGAACTATAAATGTATCTTGGACCTACTTCAGTAAACAAGGTCATATACCCTGCAGCATGAAGGTCTGAGCGTTTGAATCCAGGCCAGGGCCTTTCTGCATGGAGTTTGAATGTCTTCCGCATTCATGCGTGGGATCTTTCTAGGTACTCACGCTTCCTCTCGCAGACATAAAACATGCATTTTAGGTTAGTCAACCTCTCTAAATCGCGCTGTTGTTTCCCCTGCGTGTCTTTGCTTTTAATTGGAAACCTGTTCTCTAATTCATCTGGTTCCTGTTATAGATTTTTTCCAAGTAAACTATGTAAAATAACAAGGAAGATAAACCTGATTATTGCCGCAGGCATCAGGAACAATACTCAAATCAATTTTTGAAGTCTTGAGTAGAAAGCATCCACATTTCTTTTTCTAACCATCTAGAACCAAAGATTGCAGTGTATCTGTTTCTCTCTGTTTCTCTTTACTGAATCCTACACACTCTCAGTATGTAGAATTGTAATGCTGTTTCATGTCTGTCCTTGCTTTGCCTTTCTTCTTACAGATTCTCTATCTGGTTCCCACCACCTACAACTATGCAGTCTTGCGGTTCCTGGGCAGGAAAGGAATTCGCTAAGTGCTTCACATCTGCCTTTGCGATACTTGTCCAACTCCAGGTTTTAGTCCTGCCTTCTTGAAAAAGAAACTTTTCAAACCTGGATCATCTGCCGTACTTTTTCTTTTCCTTGTTCTTTTTCCAGATAACAGACAAATGTTTCTCTTTACTGTTATGTATGAACAACAGACAAAGAGAGGAAGATAATTCACCCACCATAATGAGCCCCAACCTGTTTCACAAGTCATCCTCTCAGATGATTCTCTTAGCTTTGTTGTTCATTCTCTCTCTCTCTCTCTTTTGCTCACTCTTTCTCTTTCTCTCTCTCTTAATTCGCTCTGTGAGGCTTTGCTGGAGCTGATTGTGATGTATGATGTTTCATGAATAATTAAGAGCAACGACAGCTTTGCTTTGCAAGTCATAACTGTGTGCTTCCTGTACAGTGTTTACTGTTGCAGATATTGGTTTCTGAATATAATTTTTGCTGCTGCCTTATTATCTCCAACTCGCCCATGAGCATCACGAGTCTCAAGCAGGTGAAGCTGAATGTACCAAAGTTTCTCTTGGAGCTTCTCTCTTCAGAAGAAATCTGCTGTGTGTTTTATTTTTATTTTTGTTTCTCTTAAACGTGAGGAATTGTCTTCATGATTACCTAAAATTAGCAACAGAGAGATATTTAAATAACTGCTCTGACGCTGACCAGTGTTGTGTGTGCTTATTTGTAATTGAGGCTAATTAAATGATTGATTTGATCTAAGGGATTTGATTGTAATTTTATTTTAATCACATCATGTACATCGCATTAAAATAATTTATGCTGATTATGGAGCATTTCATTCTAACATCTGTGGTAATTAGGACTGTGTACATTTATTTTTTTAATTGCACGATTTTTAAACTTCACATCACACCATGTCCTCCTTTTCAGTGAAAGGAAACATTCGGTAGAACAGTGTACAGATCAAGGGCAAAACCGGTGAGGTTCTCAGAGAGCACATTATTCACTGTGAGCTTGGTGACAGGAAGTATTTTTCGCCAGCAGAATTCAAATGTTAAGCGCGCTTGCAAAGCAGTCTGTGCAGTGGATCGCTTTGCCAAGCAAGAACATGGTGATCGGCATTTCTCCCAGGGCCTTAGCACAAACGCCACACTGCAGAACACACAAACATTAGTTAACATTAAGCAATGATGAGCGTTATTATTTCAATCATACTCTGCCTTGAAAACCGTATTGATGCCTTTTCCTCTTTTAAACATTTTGTCCTGTTCGAGCCCCAAATCTCAACGTATTTTATGGTAATTTTATGCTGCAGATCAACACATGTAAGTGTTTAATTGTGCGTGGAGGGAAGAAGATGAATGATTCAAAAATGTTTTGCTAGTAGAAATCGGATATGTGTGGCATGCAGTGCAACCAGTTCTAATCAGAGGTCACCTAATTACAGAGAAAACCGCTGGGTTAGTAAGCGTGTGTCAGATGGCCTCCCAAAAATCTTTTACTTTTTGGAATGAGAGGAAGTCTTTGAAAATACTTAGAGTAAAACATCACCCTAAAGCATGCATGGTGACTGCAGTATCATGCTGTAGTAATGCTTTTCTTCAGCAAGGACAAGTAAGTTTGCCCGGTGTGCTGCTCAGAGCTACAATGGAATATCTCTCACCGAAACATACAATGTAAAAAATAGAACCTAAATTGGATTGAGAATCTGCAGCAAGACTCAACAAATTATATCTAGACAACCTTTTTCCAATATAGCTCACTATTTTGAAAATAGAAATGACCCCAAACTAGTTTTAAGAAGTTTAAAGCAAGTAAAGAAATACCCCAAAATACTTGCAGTTGTAATTACATCAAAAGTTGGGTGGAGAATGTTTTAGCTTACTTTGTGTAGCCTATGAAATAAAATCACAATAAAATACATTAAAGCTTGTGGTTATAACCTTATGAAATATTTTTAAAATTCTATGGGTATGAATACTTACTATTTTAAGAAAATCAAATATGCAAAGAAATGCAAACCTTGAGACATTCTTCATGGCATACCATGGGCGGTTCGCTCAAAGTGATCTTCACTTTCCCATCAATTATTTTGTTGCAGTAAGAGCAAAGAGGGGTTCCATCACTAAAATAAATGTGGAAACATTTAATTACATCACAATGTAAAGCTTCCAGTGTTAATTATAACTTTAAATACCTTTAACACCTCATGTTTTTCTATAAGAAATGCCAAATCATGCTAATGCTTAGAGATGCAACATGAGCTTTTGAAAACCTACCTGGATATCTTCGGAACATGGGTTGAATTTAGTTCTTCTGCAGGCTCCTGAAGGCCTTCAGAACTATTAAAAAAATAATCATCAATAAATATGGAGTATTTTATTGTCATGTTTCTACTGCTTGTGAAAGCATGCTTACACTCTGGCATTGTCAGGCTGGGGATCAGGTTCCTTTCGACCAGGCTGTTCTTCAGCTTCAGTTTTAGGAACAGATTCCTTTTGGGTTGTCGCCACATGCAGGGCATCTGTCAGATCAATGGGTCTGTATTCTGAACTATCCTGAACAGCTCCAGGATCTTCAGACTGTACGGGTTTAAGAGCATCTTCAATGTTCAAATCTATGGAATGTACTTCATCTCCAATCGACGGCTCGACACTTTGCTCAACAACAATACCGTCAGCTGCTTGCATTTCATCATGTGACTCGGGTAGAATACAGGCGACTGGTTGCACACTGTTAAGCGGAGGAGACTCCTCACGGGGTGTTGCATTATCAACATCGGGGGTTTCCACCTCTGGCTCAGCCTCAGCTTCAACAGATTTGTTGTCAACTTGCTCTGGGGGATGTTTTTCACAACTGGCCTCGACAGGTGTTTCATTTCCAGGCTGAGCAGGTGACTTGCTTACAGATTCAAACTGCACGTTAGGTTCCATGCTGGCTTGAGGAGGAATGTCTTCCTCCAGCGTAGCAGTGTTCTCCGACAACTCCTTCACAATAAACGGAGAGGCAGCGGGTACAATTTCTTCTGCAGGTAGCGGGGATTTCTCTCGACTTCCCTCTGCAGTTTGCGTGGATGCCGTCTCCCCTCCATCCTCCAAACTACTTGTGTCTGTTTCGATCAAAGCTTCTTGAGGTGGAGCGGGAATCTCTGCAGTGCCTGTTGTACCTGATTCCACCCGAAGATCACTGGAAACCTGATCATCTGTAGAGTCAGTGTCAGGGTTTTGTTCTTTGACTTCTGCAGTTTTATGGACAGGTGGTGGTTCTGCTGCATCAACGTTGTGTCTACTACTTGTGTCTGTTTTGATCAAAGCTTCTTGAGGTGGAACGGGAATCTCTGCAGTGCCTGTTGTACCTGATTCCACCCGAAGATCATTGGAAACCTGATCATCTACATTTGTAGAGTCAGTGTCAGGGTTTTGTTCTTTGACTTCTGCAGTTTTAAGGGCAGGTGGTGGTTCTGCTGCATCAACGTTGTGTCTACTACTTGTGTCTGTTTCGATCAAAGCTTCTTGAGGTGGAGCGGGAATCTCTGCAGTGCCTGTTGTACCTGATTCCACCCGAAGATCACTGGAAACCTGATCATCTGTAGAGTCAGTGTCAGGGTTTTGTTCTTTGACTTCTGCAGTTTTATGGACAGGTGGTGGTTCTGCTGCATCGACATTGTGTCTACTACTTGTGTCTGTTTTGATCAAAGCTTCTTGAGGTGGAGCGGGAATTTCTGCAGTGCCTGTTGTACCTGATTCCACCCGAAGATCACTGGAAACCTGATCATCTACATTTGTAGTGTCAGGGTTTTGTTCTTTGACTTCTGCAGTTTTATGGGCTGGTGGTGGTTCTGCTGCATCAACGTTGTGTCTACTACTTGTGTCTGTTTTGATCAAAGCTTCTTGAGGTGGAACGGGAATCTCTGCAGTGCCTGTTGTACCTGATTCCACCCGAAGATCACTGGAAACCTGATCATCTACATTTGTAGAGTCAGTGTCAGGGTTTTGTTCTTTAACTTCTGCAGTTTTATGGGCAGGTGGTGGTTCTGCTGCATCAACGTTACCATTTGTTGAAGAAGCTGGTTGGATTTGTTCTTCATTTCTTACATCTGCAGAGACCTTAACATCCCCCCCGTTCTGCTCCACATTGGACTCGCCAGCTGGTGCTTTTAATTCCACCTCCTTCTTTTCATTGTTTGTGTTTATGACTGGCTGTTGCTCTTGTGTCTGTTTGGATGGTGATTGGCATCTGTAACATAGCGTGATATTTATTCAGAATTAAGAAAACGTGACACACAGTAAATGTGCAGCATTTTTGCAAACACTGTTAAAAAGAGGATGTTCTATACTTACTTTGTATTTCTCGTGGTATTTTTTCTTGTTTCCTCGGTCGAATCATCTGGTTCAATAGAATCAGCTTCATTGTTTCTCTGATTAGCTGGAAGCCTACAACAAAAAAGTGAAAGATAACTTTCAGAAAAATCCATCTGACAGCATCAATGACAATTTACAGTAAAAGTAAAAGCTGAGATTTTAAAGATATTAACAGAATTTCATCATCTTAACTCAAGATGATAATCTGAAAAAACATCGTGGAGGTTTATGGAAAAGCAATTTAGCAAACCTAAATCATTTTCACATTTACATTTGGTGATTATCTTTAAAGAAATAAATAACTATGTAAAAGTTATGAAAGGAGGCAAATTATCAAGCATTTTGGGATATTTATCTAAATATGTCAATATATAGGTTTATATGATGACTCACTAAATGTAGCCTTTATAAGAGTTATCTGCTGTACACTGATGGTTTAAAGGTTCATATTTTCTTTCAGCATAAATCCAGATTACATGAATCTAGAGGCTAAAGCTAATGGCTAATCCACAAGAAGCCAAGACCAAAGCAGACCTTAGTAATTTAAAACAACACTTCATATCTATTCTGGTTGAATGAACCCGAGTTGTTTTCATGTTTCATTTATCTTTGCCTAGATGCCAAATATGTTTGCACAGGAAATGGAGCTTGGAGGTGGTGCACCACCAGTTGATTTCCTGTGTGAAACACAAACTGAAAACAGAATTATAAGTAAAATGGAATTGAAAGAAAAAATATCATATATCTTTGTTTGGTATTTAGTTTCTTTTTATTTGTTTTTTGCTTTATTTTAATTTTATACAAGAGTTACTCTATTTGGAAATGCTTTCTGTTTTCAGTATGTGATTTTACACAAGATCTTGGAGGGCACACTGCCTTCTACCTCCCATGAACATACTAATTGTCTTCTTAATAAATAACCACCTAATGCAAAATAAAGAGAACTTAAAAGCCAATAATATAATGTATGTGTAAGCTTCTACAACAAAATCATAGTTGTTTTCAATCTTTAGAAATCTGTTTTGCTTCATCACTGCTTCTGAATACGTCAACTAGGACCAACAAATCTGGATTATACAGAAATATCTCTAATGCTTTATAATATCTTTACTAGAACCTAATCAACAAATTCTGATCATCCCTTAAAACGTGATTTTGCAGATGCACAAAGGGAACCGACTCACATTGCACAGCTTGTTCTGAATTAAAATTCAATGCATAGGGTACGCTGTCTGATGTTAAAAGGTCAGAGTAAAAAACACAAGCGAAGGTGAACTTTGTCACTTAAAACCTCATATTACGAATCTCTGGAACATTTCCATGAGGTTCAAACCAACTCAAAACTGCAATCACATTTAAAGGCTATACTGTCAGATACAGTCGACGTTTTGGTGTATTTGTTGGGGTTTCAGAACATAATTTAGTCTCTTTTACAATATAAGTCAAGTAGTGATGTATATTTGCAAAAGAAATACACACAAAGAATCTGCTCTGGGAGATAAACATAGTGAGTATATGAGCTCCATAACTAATAAATTCTGCTTTAAATATTATCACTGTGTTTGTTCACAGCTTAATTGTCACAGGACACGTTGTGGAACAGGAGAGGAGACTGGTAAATGAATAGAGGCTACCCACTATAGATATAAAGCTTGAATGAAATGCGGACAAAGCATCATAAAGTCACAGGAGCAAATGGCTTAATCTTTATGTAACAATATATCAGAAGACAGTGGAAAAATGTCTCATTTGATGATGCTTTTTAACAGTCAACTGAGACATACAAACATGGTGAATCAATAAATCAATATGCTGGACACTCTATAAAGCATATATAATAAGACAGTCTCCAACACAATCCAAAGCTGTACAGAAAATTATTCCTGCCAGAAAAATACACCAAACTAAATTATTTATTTACAGCAAAAAGAAATAGAGTAAAACCTGGATTTCACCCAAGAATTTCAATCGCCATACTGCTTATCAGCAGGTTTCCATTATTGGATTCAAAAACATTGTAAAAGGTGTGCGTGCATATAGAAACCATTTTATCACCTGCTCAAGTTTAACTAGCTTGTTTGCTTTAATGTTCTATGTTAACTATAAATTATTTTAAACTAGAATTATTTATGCGGTATTTCAAAATAGAAGCAATAAATAAACAAAGACAGACATTAAAATTTTATCTTATCTTTTTTATTTTTTATTTTATTTTATTTATTCTATATAAATAAAATAATGGTTTAAAAACATCAGCAATAAAAACGCAATTAAACAATTTTTGAAAATAAGTAGAAGAACGCAAATACGTATTAAATCTAAAGTATTATGTTAAATCTTCTAAATAATTACAGAAAATATAATTAATATAAAACCTAATTATATAGGTTAAATAAAATATAACAAAATAAACTATGAATTTGAAAATATTTCCCTATTGATTTTACTTTTTAATCTGAAGTTTTGGGCACTTATTTTGGTAATGGTCGCTTTAATACTTTTGTTTTGAAATGATCGCAACTTTATTTCCGGTTACGCTCCTTGCTGTAGCAGTCTTAAGCTAGGGAAAGAAGAACTGGCTCTACTTCTGCTGTATAACATATTATTTATTATCTTTCTGGAGCTGGGAGATAAAATAGTGGTTAGTATTGAATGAATAAACTGTAACTATTATGTTGTCAACTTCAAAACTACCTCAGAAGCCTTCAGACTGCACAGCATCGTACTTCACGAACAGCAGCGTTCACGTTTCATCACGGAGAAACCAACACAGGAGAAATTATCTTCAGATAAGAATATTACGAGGATCTTTCCTGGACCGTAAGTGCGCTTTGGCAATTTTAAAGTCGCAAAAAGACGTATTTGTAGCAGAAAATATAAGTATAAGTATAATTTCAAATGTTGAACGTCATTGGAGTCTCTGCATGGTGTATTTTGATGGTTTCAGGCTCTTAAAAGTTAAGGAGAATCGATTTTGTCGCTACTGCTTTATGCAACGTGTATTGTCAAAAAGCATACAGATAAAGCACATTTATATATTTTTCAAACCAAATTCAGAACGAATAAAGTTCAATTTCGGTCTTGGAAAAAAGAAGCGTTTGAAATTTCCGTCTTCCGACGTCCGTGAAGTAGTCAGCAACCAGAGCCAGTTTTACCTCAGCTGCTACAAAATAAAACGTGTAGTGCCAGAAAAAGATATATTTCTTAAACATGAACTAAATTAAACGTTTTAGTTTAAAAACTAAAGAAAATACACTAACGTGTATTTCTGTTTGATGTGTTTTAACTAAATGAATCTTATAAATGTTACATAAGGAAACTATTTAGTAAAATGAAGCCAGCTGAGTGAGCCCTTTCCATAAATGTGGAACATGTACTATTGGTCCCCTGTTGTAAATATTATATTTAGACACAGCACTGATCAAACCAGCCTTTCTTATAACTTTTACAACTAAAATCATTTAGTGTTATAAAAGTCTAAAGATATTGAACAGGAGAAGTTGGGAGGGGAAACTGTTGCTGTCTTTAAGAAAGCAAAATCCTGCTTGAAACTTAGACACAGACAAGGGTTTCTGTAAAAAATAAAAATTCTCTGGATGAATCTAAACTTGAATTATTTGGGCACCAGAACGGAGGACAGGTTTGGCATAAACCAGTTAAAGCTTATGCTTTGCTGCAATAATTGCCATCACTGACGTTATTTCAAACTGAAGGAGGGGGAAACATCAACTGTTAGCTGGGTGGGTGTCCTAACATTTATACTCTTACAGAAAATATATTTTTTCCTTTTGTTAAATCAGTGCTGCAAGGTTAATTGTGATGTTCGCCCATTTAAATTGCTCTCTTTTGCAGAAATAAAGAATAACAATAAAAAAAATACAGATAAGACATGAGTATGTGAATATTTCTGTGGAATTGAATATTTGATGGATTGACCTACTTTATCTTGGAAGTAACCGAGCTGCTGAAGCAGATGAAAAGTGACAGGAACATTATTATAGGAAGAGAAGGAGGGTAAGTGCAATGGATATTCTCTTTGCACTTTTCAACAATATTACCATAATGTTTTTCTAATTTTGTGCAGCCCTACTTTGTTTGGTGAGTTACTTAGCTCTCACCTATGAATTATTCAGACATAAAAAGGCTCCTGAACTCAAGAGATGAAGTGTTCTGTCAACACACAATAAAATAATTAGTCAAGAAGAAAAGGTTTGAAATGGGACCTTAAGCTACTTTGTTGCCTCAGTCAAAACCTGTTCCTGTTTCTTAAAAAGGTTTGTGAAAATAGTAAGAGAGGTTGACAGACTTAAAATTATTTTCTCGCTTCCAGAAAGTGCTTTCATTACCAGTTAAATACTTTTATTCTTATGTTTGTCATTTTTCATTTTTAAAATTTTAAAGTTTCATCATTACTGTTATTTATGGAAATTATAATGATTAAAGAAAGAATGAAAGTATTTAAATATGAATAATCTTAAACAAGGTTTCCCCTAGAAAACTTGTTAAGCCCGGTGGCTGGGTCAATCTTCCAGAGGACCTTCGTCTTTTTACGTTAAAAAATTTGAGAGGAAATTTGAAAACATCACTTGATAATTATGTGTTATTGAAAGACTGGAAGATTAATATCTGAACTTCAACTATAAATCCTTAAAAAATGCTAACATTTCAAAAAATCTATAAATAAACAATCTTTAGCTTGGTGGGGGCACAAGTAAAGCCTGGCAGCCCGCCAGGCTTATTATACACTGAGTAAAACCCTGCTTAAATACTAAAAGTATAAACTACCATATATTTTTATTTTCTTACCAACTTGTATCTAGACGTCAATTTGTGAAATTTGTTAGTACATTAAGTGATGTTTATATTGGTTAATTCACAGATTTGAAGTGAATATTTAAAGCCTGAATTTCCTCTGCCTGTCTGTTTAGAAGAAAATGCCATCCAGAAACCATCTTGACAAAGTTGGGCGCAAGAAAAAGAAGAAGTGGACGGAGGAGGCCATGGAGCGAGCGCTGATAGAGGTGAAGTCTGGGAGGTGCACGGTGAGGCAGGCGGCCAAGGAGTTTGCCGTCCCCAAGTCCTCGCTAGGAGACAGAGTGAGCGGACGGGTGGCACCGGGGAGCCGCAGCGGGCCGGCTCGGCTCATCACCTCCGCAGACGAGAAGCTGCTGGTGGAGTTCTCCTTATACATGTCCGAGCATGGATTCCCACTTACCAAGCAGCAGGTAGTGTCCTTCGCATCGTCCATTTATAAGCGGCAGCACCGGAGGGTGGCATTTTCCAAACTGGGCCAGACGTGGTGGCTCAATTTTCGAAAGAGGCAGGAAAAGAACATTACTATTCAGCCAGCAGACAATGTTGTGCGTGGGAGGACAGTGTGTGTCAGGAAGGAAGCGGTGGATCAGTTCTTTCGTCTGTTGAGCACGGTCGAAGACACACACGGGCTCAGAGACTCGCCGAGCCAGATCTACAACTGTAGCGAGACGGGCTACCAGTTGGGCAGGCGGAAGGCCGTCCTCTCCAAGCCCACGAGCGTGGGCTACAAGCCAGCGCCAAGCTCCAGGGACCACGTCTCTGTCCTGGCTTGCTTCAACGCAGCTGGAGAAGACATTCCTCCGTTTGTCATCTACTCCAAGGCCTATCCAGGAGGAGTGTGCTACAAGACGCAAGGCCCGCCTAACGCCCTCTACGGGTGGTCGGAATCTGGTTACGTCAACTCGGAGCTCTTTAAGAAGTGGTTCCTCAAACATTTTCTCCTCCATGCAGCAAAGGAGCGTCCTCTGCTGCTGATCTTCGACGGCCACAAGTCGCCGGTGAGCCTGGAGGTGGTGGAGTCGGCCCAGAAAGAGGGCATCATCCTCCTCTGCCTGCCTCCCCACTGCTCGCACATCCTGCAGCCGCTCGACACCAGCCTCTTCGTGGTCCTGAAACAGCGTTTCGCTTCGCTCACGGGGGACGGCGACGCCGACGGCCACTTCGCTGTGAGCAAGAAGGAGTTCTCCGGGGTGTTGAACAGAACGTATCAGATAGCAAAGGAAGAGGAAGGTGTCCGGATTGTGAAGGAAGGTTTTAGGAAATGTGGCATTTTTCCGCTTAACCACTACGCGCTTAATGAGGTTCATTTAATGCCTTCGCACAGCATCGACCCCGCTGCTGGCGACTCCTTGTTAAAATCGGCAGAAGGCATGCACTCTGTTGCGGAGCTCGCAGCACCTGGACCCTCCTTTTAGCTCATTACCAATTCATCAAACTGTCTGTACCTTTGAGGTGAGCAGGGTCGGTCCTCCTGAGGAAACCGTGACTGGTCGCATAATTCAGCCAAACCCAATCAACTCGGACTAGTCCCGCTCATTAAGATGCCGAGTGGGTTTGCGGTCCTGTGGGGGCGTCACGCCGCACCAGCCCCCTGCTTCCGTGCAGGACGCTCTGTTTATCCACCGGCCAGAATAAAGGGATGTGTTGATATTTAATTAGTTTCCTGCGTTTTGTTCAATGCCAATGTTACAATGCTTCACTACTTTACCTCCCAGCCAGTTAAGGTAAATTGGGACAACACAGTGCAGGCCACATTTATTGGCGCCTCTTGGAAAACTGTTAAAAACAAACAACCTTAAATAGATACATTTTTGCTGCAGTGGCACAACTAAGAGAATCACCATTTAAATCTGAATAAATTTCTTTACGTCATCAAGAATTGGCCATTTTCAACAAAATGACTGGTGTGACAATTTTTTGAACCTCTAACAAATAAGTTTTTTTTAAAAAATGTATTTTACATCTTTATTTTGGTTTTGTTGCTTGTATGCGACACAACGCAACAGACGGAATAGCATTCTTCATAAGCCAAGAAACACTGCAGCTGTCGTACATTACTGTGAGAGAACTGCGGCAAAGAGTGACATTTTAAGGTCACAGAGTCTCCATGACAACAATTACATACTATCTGCAAGCCAATTGCTTGCATGCTTGCCAGAAAAAGCCTTTTCTGTCCTTCTATCTGACGTGAACTCTGCTGGGAGTTGTGCTTTTTCTTCCGAGATGAGACTAAGACTGAGCCTACATGGCAGAGGATCTGTCATGCTGTGGGTCATTTCCACTTTCAAAGGCCTTGGACACCTTGTCAGAGTGTGTAGCATCAAAGAAACTGAAAATGGGTCCAAAAATACCAGACCTAGTCTTGTTTTATTGCAAATATTCTAATACAATTGAAATGAGACAAAACTAACTTACAATTAACATTTCATCAAGAAATAGGAGCTTTTTAAATGTAAATAATTCCTTGATATTGGAGAAAAAGTACTAGCTATTAGTAAAATAATTTGCCACTGGAATAAGACATTTTTTCCATATCATAAGTTAAAATGTCTTGCTCCACCAGCAGATTATTTCACTTCTAACTAGTACTTTTAAATCAATCTCAAGGAATTATTGACTTAAAACAAGTTCCTATTTTGTGCTGAAAAGGTATTGCTAGTTAGTTTAGAGTACTTGTCAAAGAGTACTTAAAAACCAAATCAAAAATTCTTGTTTTTGAAGTGTAAAACCAAACCAACACAAAAACTGTTCAGCACAAACTACATAATTTCTTTTCCATTTCTCTTCCTAAAATTAAATCCTATACATGATATGAGTTTAAGTTGAGATGTTGTGGGAGAAACCTCAGTGTTTCTCTGTTGGCAAAAAGATGAGGTAAAGAGATAACAGCAGGAGTGCCAGTAATTGTGGCCCACTGTGATTTTTTTCTCTCTCACTGAATGGATGTGGTCATAATAAATATTTGTTTGTTTTTTATAATATTTTCGTATTGCATGAATCTATTTTAAGGATTTTTACTCATCTGTACCAATAAATGTGGCCTGCACTGTACGTCTAAAGAGCAGAGAGAGTCTCGTTTTTCTAACGTTTTTCTCCCTATGGTCCCCGATTCTTCTGAGTTTTAGATTTGACTGTTGTTTCAATTTAAAACGCACAAACACACAGAGCCTCCAACACGTTTCAAAAGCTTCTAAACAAAGCAACACGAAGTCAAACGTCCACTACAGAAACTTAACTGTCGGCTGTTTCATATCCCAACCGGCGCAAACATAACGTGTCACAGTCAGTTATTTAGCAGCTATAACTCTGCAGCCGCGCTGACAGATGTGCCATCCCACGTCTGCAGTCATAATTACAGATGCAGCCTCTTCAGCTGTCAGTGGGCGGGCTGGTCAAGCAGATCTTCAAGTCTCCTCTCTCTGAATGCTGCCGTTCAGCCTGGCGCTGCCACGGCTCAGGCTGCTTGGATGCGGTGGCAACAACACAACACATGATGCGGTCTAATATTCCAGCTCATCCGTATTTGAGAGTTAGCAAATGTGTGTTTGCAACTTTTCAGAGTTTTTTTTTCTCCAAGTGAAATCTACCCCAGTATTTTGTTCTTAATTTAAGTTTTGTCAGTGAATGTAAGCGAACACTGCATGCTCCATTTGCCATTACCACAGAAGGATGGACCCAATAGCATGTTCTCAGGGAGACGATTTAAATAAAATGTCTTTTAAAAAATTTACTGACGTGTGTGTAAAAAATTGCACCTTTTACAAGTTCTATGAAAGGCCTTGTTAGCCATTTCCATAAATAAAAATAGTAATGTGCAGCTTTCTACATATATATGCTTTCTATATGTACATAAACCTTGAAGGGGCTCTGTGGATCACATCTTGACACAAGGATTGGCGCTAAAATAATTGATCTTATTCACACCATGTCAAACAGCAGTATTGCTGTGAGAAAAGTCACTTGTATATATCAAAAACTCGTCATTTCTGTTGTGAATTACTGTATTGTAAACACAATCAGTTACTTTGAGGCTTTTCGGTTTACTATTTAAAACGAAGTGCTCATTCGGTATTCAAGGTTGGTAAACCATTGACAAATAAAGTGATTTATCCTTTAGGCTTTCTTTAGGCTTTAAGAAGAATTATTTTGTGGTTTATTCTGCTGCCAATGGGTTTTCCCTAAGGCAGAAAATGCTTCAGTATATATTTAGCCCAATGTGAAGTAATTAAAGTCCAGGTCACTTTCACACTGTAGATCTGTAGGGAAGCAGCTGATGGACAAAGTTAATGTTTATGTATGTTAAAGTCTGAGACGGTGAGTTGGGCCTGAAGCCTGGAATACTTTAATTACTTCAGGGTGATGCAACACTTGGAAGAACATCAACTTGAGCAACACAACAAGAAGCAGGTTTTTTGCAAAGTGCTGTATCTAGAAATGATAATGAAACATTAAGTGGAAGAAAACATGCTAGAAAAATTGACTAATTTACTGCACATACATCCTAATACTTTGGGTAACTGTTAATTAAGTTGGTTAGACGCTATACATGTGGTATTATTTTTTTTTAAACGAGCAAATAGGATCAGATCTTAAGCTATAACTGAGTGGCTTTTGTGTTACTCACTGGAATCTTTTGATCCTTGACTGGACCAGTGTCTTTGTCGCTGGTGGCGCAGGTTCCTGTTTCGCTTCAGAAACTACCCTAAGGGACAGGAGAAGTTTTAGTTATCACTTCTAACATATCACTTCTACAACTTGTATTTCTTTTACAAAGTTGGACAAATGACCCATCTTGTTGCTCAGTTATCCTGCAGCCTAGCAGCAAATTACTGGTTTAACTTTACTCACTTGTCATTGTTAGGACTTTGGATCCACCAGCCGTCGTTCTTCTTCGCTTTTCGCACCCTGATGTTTTGCAACACCTGATTTCTGTCAATGTCTAAAAGATACAAAGCATAATACTCAATAATGGCAAATATTTATAATTTGTCTTAAAAAAAAACTTGCCTAAACGTTGAGCAACTTGCCTTTTGACATGATGTGTCTCCCGACGTTCGACCTGAGGAGATTTTCTTATGATGAGTAAGATTAAATGCGCGTTTATCCTGAGCTAATTAATGAGCCGCTACTTGTAAATCGTCAACCTGCATAGAAAAAAATGACTAATTGCTGTTTAACAAGTTTCACCCAGACCACAACTTGACATCAACAAGGGTATGATCTGTTTACTATCTCCTCTCAGATATCTACCTTGACCTTTATTTACATTGTCAGATCTTGTCGCATCTTCTCTGTCTTCCCTCTGAGGCGTTGTTAACATTTTGACCCGTGCTGCGTTTTTTAATCTCTTATAATGAATCTAAATAAGGATCTGCCAGCACCAATTAACCAGGTCAAATTTGCTATGCATTGAAAATGAAGCCAATTTAGACTTTCTAATGAGGTCTAGCCGCGCAAACAAGTCAGAGAGACGAGATCAGATCCACTGTGGGGAAAGAAAAGGCCAGTCTTTTGGGTTAGGCTGTGCTCTCACCTGTTTGAGTCAGCTGGGTTGTGGAGTCTCCTCTGTGTCCTTGTGGCAGATTGGTAGTGATACTTTAACTCCCACCTCCCCACCCACAACCTGTCATCTCAGATTCCACCCCCTGTGAGCGTCTAGGGTTGGATGTTGGAGAGGTGTATCTTTTTTTTTTTTTACTCTTTCTAGTTCATGTTTGGAAAGCCACATTCCAAAGTTGTTATCCATACATTTTTTTGGCTACAGCTCTTTCTTGATAAGAAAAGGTAAGCACGGTTTATCGTTCATCATCTCAGCTGTGGGAGAATCTGAAAATGTTTTAAATCACTGCAGAAATGTAGTGCTGGTTAACACCTTTATTAACTGACTTTATTGTGGAAAAATAAACCGCAAGCTGTAAACCTGTCATTGTTGTATTACGTTCAATTCAGGAAGCTGTTTGCTTTTGTTTTACAGCAAAACATTTGTGGCAAAACATACCATTCCACTTACCAAGTCTTCAGGAATCAGAAAAAACCTGATTTGAAACTACTGAAACTGTGATCAGTTTCCTTATCAGAAACTTGCGTTATCATTTTCACTCTTTGGCATTCAAGTGCATATGAGACGCAGGGATCTTTGTTGCCAAGCACCTTACTAAACTTGAATGAACCTGTTATGCCAATTTATATCCAAAAAGAGTTCACAGGCTGGTTTAAGCTCCTATTTCAATGTTTGTTGAAATAGGAGATAAGTGTGGATAAGTGCAGAAGAATATTTGTAACTTCATATCTTACTTCCTATTACATTCTCTAAATGTTGTGTCCTTCCTTTCTTACCTTCCATTTCATGTCTTGCTCCCTTTTTTTCCTTTTTCCTTGTGTCCTTTCCACCTTTCCCTCTATCATTCCTTTTTGATACTGCATTATGTCAATAATTCCTTTTTTAAATTTAATTCACCCTTTCATTAGACAGTATAAAGAATAATTTACATTTTCCTGGGATCAACATTTTCTAAACAATCTTGTCATAATCATTGAAAACCCTCACCTGATAAACTGCACAGCCAAAAAAAAACACATGTTCAGCTCAACAAATGTAAAAGATTAGTTAGAAACTTTTATACTGGGAACACAAGGAAACCGTAATAAGAAAAGAAAGTTTTTTTGGGGGGGGGGGGGTTAAACGAGGTACAGCAAAGGCAGTCAAGAAAGAGAATCATAACAATTGAAGAGTTATATTGCATTTCAGATTCCCACATAGAAATTTAATTCTAAACTGAAAAGTTCTACAGCATTTCCTTTTTGAAGAATAATTTGGGGTTAATAGATAGAAATCTTACTATGTATCTAAAATACTACATTGCTGGTTTACAGGGTAATGGTTACAATATGCATAATCTTTGGATGAATCACATGTCTTATTTAAACGTTTTATGACGGAATAATTTGTACGTATAAGAATTTTAATGCAATAATTTTCACATTTTGATCAAGAAAGACTTGCTTTCTGGCATTGCATAATAATTATGTCCCAATATTCAGGTTCGTTTTGGTTCTTTAGGCTCAATCTTTCAAAATATTGTTTTTGTGCCAGACGAACATTTACATACGAACACTAAAAAACAGTTTGGCAGTAAATGACTACACAGGTTTAAGGGTTTATGGATCATCTGCTGATTCCTGCCCTCTAACGTCTCTTCCATAACACTGCAAGTCTTTCTAGAGACAAAGTGGGTCGTTTTTATCTGTTGACACCCGTTTATATTTTACAAAGAAAATTGTTTATAAATACAAATATATTCCACAAAGTTATGATGACGCTATTTTGTGCCAAGATCAAAATTATATATTTTGTCCGACGTCTATGTTTATTCCGGAAATGACGTCACACGGATTCGAGAAGCTGTCTTTTGTCGTGTGCTAGCAGCCTGGTAAGTATTCAGCCTTTGGAAAAAAAGCCTTTTTATAACCATGTAATTCATATAGAGAGTAAAAATTCACACAGCTTACCATTTAAAAGAATATTATACTTTCACTCACTTTGAGGGGAACATTTATGATACACAGTTGACGAGACAGCGGCGTTGAACCATGTTAGCCTGTCGGTAGTTCTTTAGTGTTTCTAGCTAACATGCTAACTTTGTCTTTAAAGTCTGTTGATAATTTAGTAGGATTGTCTAATTACAGTTAGATTAATCCTAACAGTGCAGATTGTTGTTGTTGTTGCGTTGAATACTGTAGCGATGATGTGAAATACTTTAAGACAAAACTAATATCTTGTTTTGCCACCAGATGTATTATTGAATGTGTTACGTTTTAATAAAACAGAGCCGTCCAAGATGACTACAGCTGCAAGACCCACGTTTGAGCCTGCGAGAGGAGGCAGGGGGAAAGGAGAGGGAGATCTGAGTGCTCTTTCCAAGCAGTACTCCAGCCGAGATCTTCCAGGTCATACAAAGATCAAGTACAGGTCTGTAGATCGAATATATGGGCTAATTCAAATTGTCATGAGTAGATTTTATGGTTTTTTCAAAGGAGATCGACTGGTAGAGCTCCAAACCTACACCCTCGATCATGACAGCCAGAGCAAAATCCTCAGGGATCATGATCTAATATTTGCTTTCTCTGTTGGGTGTTCATTTGGAGGAGATTACAGTAAAGAGACTTCTTTGTGTCAGCATAAGTTATTTTAAGGTGGTTTTTTTTCTCTCCCTTTTCTTTTGTCCTACAATAAATACTGTCCGGTGCTCAGGCAACCCACCCAGGATGCCCCCGAGGAGGTGCGTGCCCGTGACTTCCGCAGGGAGCTGGAGGAGAGGGAGCGTGTCGCTTCCCGGGACAAGACCAGAGAGAGGGGACCCCGAGGTTATTGTTTTTAAAATAATAACAGTATTCTTAGGGTGTCTGCGACAGACTGGCGACCTGTCCAGGGTGAACCCCGCCTCTCGCCCAGAACGTTAGCTGGAGAGGCTCCAGCACCTCCCGACCCCACTAAGGGACAAGGGTGTAAAGAAAATGGATGGATGGATTCTTAGGGTTTCTTTCTGACACAGTTCCTAATTATTCAATTGTTTTTACACTCAGGATCAATTATGAGTATTTGTTTTTTCCAGAACACACCACATCCTCATCATCATCCTCTTCATCATCTTCAAAGAGGCCCAGACTGGATCAAATCCCAGCAGCAAACCTTGATGCCGATGACCCTCTGACTGACGTAAGTACAAAAAGTTTATCTTGATGTTTTGTTGTATTTATCCGATAAAATTGATTATAAATCGTATTTAGAAATCTTTGGTAATATATTTGTATGTCAGTCTAGTTAAAGCTGCTCTCCTAAAACAAAAGTTCACTAAAGATAGCTTACTGATTATTAAATATAGGATATCGCTCATGCAATGGTGTCAATAAACAGCATAAATCATAGTTTTGAAGGTCTTGTTATTTTTTGTACTACTTGTGTAATAATCACCCCTTGAAAATATAGCAAAAACATTCCTAGCAGCACTTGTTGTTTGTGGGGTTTGCAGTTTATTGGTTTCACAACAAATCAAAATTCTTCTGACAATAAACAAAGTTCACTTTAACAACGAATGGTGTTGTATTTATGAACCTCACTGCTAACTTTAACCGTCCTATTTAAAACTCTCATTGGACTCCCATCTCATTCTCTCTTCATACTTCTAAGGATGATGAAGATGAAGACTCTGAGGAAGACAGTGATGATGATGACACTGCTGCCCTCCTGGCTGAACTGGACAAGATCAAGAAAGAGCGAGCTGAAGAGCAAGAACGCAAAGTAACGACTGAACACTCGTGTTTCTGCTTATTGTTGAAATGGATGTACAGTTATGAAATGTTAGGAAGGAGCTGAATGACGTCTCTCTGGGCTTAGTTCTTTTATTTTATTTTTTGTTTTGTTTTGTTTTCCACTTCAGGAGCGAGAGCAGAAGGCAGAAGAAGAGAGGATTCGAATGGAAAACATCTTGAGTGGCAATCCCCTGATTAACTTGGCCGGCCAGCAGCAACAGAACCAAGTTCAAAATACATTTAGAGTCAAAAGGAGGTACATTTCTCAGACAGAAGACATTTGTGAGTGTGTGTGTTGTTTATCACCAGCAGTAACTTTCTCATGCATCATCTCTAGGTGGGACGACGATGTTGTGTTTAAAAATTGTGCCAAAGGAGTGGATGAGGCACGGAAAGAGAAACGCTTCGTCAATGATACGCTGCGCTCAGAGTTCCACAAGAAGTTTATGGAAAAATATGTAAAGTAAAGGACTTGCTCTGTGCGTTATTGGATAATCTTTATCATCTTTGGTCTACAACCCTCAAATGGTAGACAGCATCTGCTGCCATTGAAATTCATTAGACCTCGCAGAGTTAACAGGTAAATGGCTGTATATAAATGAGGTGCATCCTTTGTTTGAATTTTGTGAAAACATTTTAAAATGTGATTTAACATTCATTTCTGTGGTTTATTTTTTATTTCAATAAACAATGACTTGGCTCACAGTATGTTTCCTGTGAAATGTCTCTTCAAATATAATTCTCAGTTGAGTGTCAAACAAGTGAAATTTAAAATCTTTCCCGTAGGAAATAATTTGATGTCTTTTTATGGTAAAATACTTGCTAGTAATGCATTGTGTCCCTTGGTAAAATTCAATACACTAGATCAGTGGTTCTTAACCTTTTTTGAGGTACCAAACCCCCCAGTTTCATATGTGCCTTCACTGAACCCTTGTTATTCACCCCGTCCCCCCACACACAAAATACTTTGCGGTGTTCTGACTTAGTAATGTAATTATATTAGTTGTGTTACCACCCCACGCTACTAGAGGCAGTACAACCCCGAAAAGATGCGACTAAAGAGCAGATTTAGAAGATCACCGAAAGCTACAGAATTTGGTAAAAACTGAGCTTTGCTGAAGTAAAAAAAGACAGAAGTTCAAATCCATGCTGAAAGTGGAGCTCCTTCAATCAGGGCTCCTCCTCCGCAGCTCTGATTGGCTAAACAATGTAACGTGATCCTCTGCAGCAAGTGATGGCAAAGCTGGGCGTCGTCACGACTTTACACAAGTGTGTCTTTACCTCCGTGGCAGAGGCTCCGCCGAACCCCTGAGAGACTCACCGAACCCCTGGGGTTCGATCGAACCCAGTTTAAGAACCACTGAGCTAGAAGTATCTGAATAAAGAGGGATTCATTTAAATGCATGCCACACTTTTCAAATTTTAACATGTAAAAAAATAATTTCATGGCCTATCATCATTAAGCTACCAGAAAAAGCTGTAATGTGACAACTTCACCATATTCTTTATAAATAATGTGATTAATTTTATGGTGAGTTTTACTTTTTTTTTCTAGTTACATATAAAAATAATTGTTTGCAATCATCTGACATCTAAATATGACGTGGGCTGCTAATATCTCAGACCACCGGCAGAGGGCGCCACATCCTTCACAACGTCCTGTTTGTGACAGGGATTGGGAGGCTTCTGGGAAAAAATGGCAGCTTCCTTTTGTTTGTGAGGATTCGCTATGCTGGGAGTGAGCGTTTATAGGCGGCGTTCAGCGGAAACTCCGGCCTACATCACGTTTTCGGAGCTCGTTCTGCCCTTTACTTAGACTTTTGAAGATGGAGAAGAGCGGCAGCGTTGATAGTTTGGGCTCGAAACCTTCTTCCCGACAGCCAAGTGTTGATTCATTGTCCAGGTAGCGAAACCCTTCACATCTTATTGCTTTTAGGTCAGGGTAAAAGTCTGGAAATTCATGCACTAATGAATATAGGGGCTTCTCAAACGTGTTTAATGTTTTCGTCCTCCATTGTCATGGGTGTAATTTTAGTAGCTATTGTTTAAACTCCAATAATTAAGTCACAAAACGAGCAGATGTCATTGAAATAGGACAAAAGCTTGTCTTGCATGTATCAGTTCTTCTTATTGTTTCTGAGTTCAGTTGATGGTCTGATATAAAAGCTCATAGAAGCAATAAAACCTGTGTAAAAGATTTAATTTAACATCCAAACGTGTGTAAGACAGACATGGGCGTTGTGCATTCTGTGATACCACCTGCTTTTTTATTCAGTTCAGTTTCGTGTACAATATATTCAAATATATAAAGTTCAATATTATCCTAATTATAATTCAATGCATTATCATGTGGTGACAGTGGAAAGGAACCACTCCTTTCAGCAAGAAGAAACCTCCAGCAAAACCAGCCTTAGTTTGAGAACCACAGAATCTGTAAGATACAGGAAAAGTTTACTTGCTAGATAGAAATGGACATTTATTGTATTATCTCAGAACATTTCTCCCTGTCCTGATAAGAATATTGATTTATAGTGGTATTGATAAAATCACAATAACAGCATTACACAGCGATACAGTTAAATATTTTTAACAACTTTTAACATTGTGATCAGGAAAGCCATCCTAAAATATTAATTGAAGTTCTTGGTTATGTGACAATATGTGAAAGACTCTGTGTAGTGGCTTTTAACTGTATTCTACAGATCTATAGTAACTAGATTAATCTGATGCAAAAGGGGTATTAGCTGCAGAAGACTTATTGCATTCATAGACCTACCAAGTTATCATCAAACATAAATCTAAGTAAGTAAAAACTTAATTAATCCCATAGGGAAATTAAGATTGTCTGCTGCTCACACATTAATTCACATTCACACAGCATTAAGAAAAATCATAGACAGTATACACACATTAAAAGTAGTCTAGTAAAGGAACTTAAATACAATAATCATCTCCCTCCCTTAACCCTCCTAGAAATCGCATTGTGAAGCCTAATGGCCCATGAGACAAATCTAAGTAAAGGAAGAAAGATTAAATCATGTTCTTCTGTCTTTGTTTTATCCGTTCTCAGCACTTCCACCTCCCGCTCCGACCGCTCCGCCCAGGCCAAACCTCCGTCTGTTTTGTCCTCTGACTCTGTGTCGACGTCTGCAGAGTTTTCCCCTGAGCTCCGGGTTAGTTGCCTGCGTGCAGCTCATTGATATTCTGCAGCTTGATAAAAATGGGTTTTCATAACTAAAGCATCATTCTCTTCATTTATGCATCCCCCAGGTGAAGCCCAAAGCCACTGCCAAGGTATGTTATCGTATAAGTGTCTGAGCCAAAATCAGCAACTTTTCAAGCCTCTGAGTGAAACTTGTAAAGTTAACGTTGTAACGTTGCATTAGTTCTCCATGATTTATTTGGGTATTTTAAAATTTTTCTGTAAATCTGTGGATATTTGAGATGGAATAACTGCTTTGCATGTTGGATGTTTTGTAGAAGGCACAGAGAGACTCGGATAAAGAAGAACCACAGTTGCTTCCGAACGAAACCGTGCAAGATATGGGTAATTTATTTCCTTTTTTGCTTGGGATTTAAAGGGCTAGCACTGAAAGTAAACTATTATCTTCAAATTACTAAAACAGAAATAAAAATTCCTTGAATAATTGAGCTTGATCTTGTTTTTCTGGGGGGGCGGTTGATAGCACATGACATTACCTACTTCTGTCCTTTCACTGGAGCGCTGAGGGGAACAGTGATGGTCACCAACTACAGGCTTTTCTTTAAGTCCATGGACAAGGTGCGTGTGAACCGTGTTTAAGATGGAAACGCTGCTAAGTAGTTTGAAGAATAATTTTTGTTCTTTTGTTACTCGCATCTAGGATCCAGCGTTTATGCTGGATTTACCTCTCGGAGTTGTAAGTCGAGTGGAAAAAATTGGAAATACTCCGAGCCGTGCTGACTCGCCATATGGAGTAGTTTGCAAGGTGAATTACCTGGTGTTGTTTTCATGCTTAGAGAAAACTGGATGATTCATCACACATCACTTATTTAAAACCTACATTTCTACTGTTGCTAATCATTTTTGCTATTTTGCAGGACATGCGCATTCTGCGATTTTCACACAAGCAGGTGGATGACACTCTCAAGAAGTCGATTTTTGAAGTTCTGATGAAATTTGCATTTCCTGTTTCAAACGGACTGGTGAGTCGCTCTCCAACTCGCGGCTGCTGACGCAGTGACGCAGCACAACAGCTTCATTTCTCCTCCTCACTACACAGCAAATCTTTGCCTTTGAATACGGGCAAGTTTTTCCTGAAAACGGATGGAAGGTGTACGATCCCATATTGGAGTATAAAAGACAGGTGAATCCAGGAGCACCGAGCTTTAATGTTTTGCTGAATCTTATTTGGAGCATTCTTACCTATGTTTGTTTTATTAATTTATTCTCAGGGTATACCCAATGAAAGCTGGAGGATAACAAAGGTAAACGACCACTTTGAGCTCTGCGACACATACCCATCCACTCTAGTGGTTCCGGTCAACATACCAGACGAAGAGCTGAAGAGGGTGGCAGCTTTTAGAGCGAAAGGCAGGATACCCGTGAGTAATCCATCCCGAACGTCCGCGACTTCGCCTCGCCGACGGTGCCGATGTTCTCCTGACCTTCGTGTGGCAGGTGCTGTCATGGATCCACCCGGAGAGCCAGGCCACAGTGACGCGCTGCAGCCAGCCGACGGTCGGAGTGAACGGGAAGCGCAGCAAGGAGGATGAGAAATACCTGCAGGCGATCATGGATGCCAATGCTCAGTCCCATAAGCTTTTCATTTTCGATGCCAGACCGAGCGTCAACGCCGCTGCCAACAAGGTCGATGTTATGACTCTTTAAAAAGCAGCTTCTACTTGAATTTTATAGAAGGATATTATTTTTATATCGAGAAATAGTAATTTTTATCAGCTCCTAAGCAGATCAAAAGTGATTTCATGCACTCTTTCATTAGCAGAAAAGATTCTGCGGACATACATTATACTCCTGTGTGAAAAGTCTTAAAATAATTGTCTTTTATTGTGGTTTCATTTCTACACTTTAAACTGAAAATATCTCCTTTTAATGTGAGAAAATCTATTCTTTTGCTATTTTTAACCTCTGCTACACACAAAGATTCTGTGTTTTTAATGAAGCTCGAATTGATTAAGAGCTAGGGGGGGAAAAAACTTTTTTTCTCTCACTTCCGTTCTGCAGATGAAAGGCGGTGGATATGAAAATGAGGACGCATATCAGAACGCTGAGCTCGTCTTCTTGGACATCCACAACATCCACGTCATGCGGGAGTCGCTGCGCAAACTCAAAGACTTAGTTTACCCCAACATCGAGGACTCCCATTGGCTGTCCAACCTGGAGTCTACCCACTGGCTCGAACACATCAAGGTGGGCGGGATTAACCACGAAAACGAGCCACCCACTCGACATTTCTTAGCTACTCTGTGTTCATTTTTCTGCTGATGTGTTTCCAGCTGATCCTGGCCGGAGCGCTGAGGATCGCGGACAAGGTGGAGTCTGGGAAAACGTCCGTGGTGGTGCACTGCAGCGACGGCTGGGACCGGACCGCCCAGCTCACCTCTCTGTCCCTGCTCATGCTGGACGGTTACTACAGAACCATCCGCGGCTTCGAAGTGCTGCTCGAGAAAGAGTGGCTGAGTTTTGGACATCGCTTCCAGCAGGTAAACTGAAACGTTTTTATCCCTTTAAAAAAAAATGAAAAGAAAGAAAGTTTGTATGTCGTAGTTTAAAAATACGTAACCGACTTTCCTCATCTTGGGTCTGTCAGCGTATCGGCCACGGCGATAAAAACCACAGCGATGCAGACCGCTCACCTGTCTTTATCCAGTTCATTGACTGTGTGTGGCAGTTGACTCGACAGGTAAGCGAAGGATAACCGCGTGAGACATTTCTGTGTGGAGAAGATGATGCTTGGAAGATAATATGTATCTTTTTTTTTTATTTTATTGAAGTTTCCGGCAGCTTTTGAGTTTAACGAATACTTCCTGGTAACAATCCTGGATCATCTCTACAGCTGCCTGTTTGGGACATTCCTGTGTAACAGTGAACAGCAAAGGTTGAAGGAAGTAAGGGCCCTTTTGATTCTGCATTTGGTCGTTTTTACTGCTAGAAGTTGCTGTCACACTCCTTGACACATTGTGAAATCTAAAAACCTGCTTCACATTTTGTGAAACATCAAATCCTGTTGCATTTGTGTGTGTTGCTCAATATTTGTATGGTGAATGTTTTTGGGGTGAAAAGTGTAAAATGCTCAGATTGTATTGGGTTAGGACAGAGTAAGGCCTTTTTTCCAGTTTTTCTCTATGCTTCTTGTGTGGGATGAAAGTTTAATGCTTTTCGCAAAATTAAAGCCTCCGAGTTATAAAAAATGTATTAGCTGAGATCAGTGCAAACTCGGGTTTAGAGTTCACCTCATCAACATTCTAAACTAAATTTAGTCTCCACTTTATGCGTTCCCTAATTAGCATGTTAATTATTATCACCTGGCCTTTGCCACTGTTTTTACATCTTTTTAATCCTCCTTTGCTTTGATTACTCACATAAACTGTAATTTAATGTGGCTTAAGTCTCTGTAAAATGGATCCTATTTACATATTTTCCTGCCTTGTCACAAATTACGATGAGTGACATTTTTAACTGGAAAACGGTCGATTAAACCTCCGTCGGTAATTGCATCCATTGTTAAAGCTCATTGATATTATAGGTGACCTTCTTAAATTATATCATGGTTCTGTTTGAGCCCATGTTTTACTTTACAATGGTCAAAGTAAAAAGCTAGAAGTTGCCAGCATACAGCAGGTTGTATCTCTGCTGTACCTGCAAACTGGAACTGTACAATATATTGAACTGCTGTCATCATCTCTATCTGCTTTATGATTTATATTTCTTTGTGGTTGAGATGCTCATATTGACAGAAAATTGTGGCAAATAATACAAAAGAAAGAAGTGACATAAGTGGCAGCAAAACCAGGTTGAGAGAAAGTGGAAGGGGGACAATCCACTGGTTTAAATAAAAGCTTTTTGTCATCATCATATATTTATTCAGACACATAAAAAGGTCCATAGTAAAAAGATAAACCAGATTTCACTTAAACATTCATATTTAAGATGTTTCCATTGAGAGCAACGCAGACTTGTAGGCAGATTTCTTGTTTTTGCACACAAACCTGGAGAATAAAACAGATTTGGATTGTTTTTAGTTGACTTTAAAGTGAATTATATTATATATAAATGCTACCTGTCCAAAACCTACGCATGTACATTTGAAATAAAATTTGTGTATATTTTTTTATAGAATCATAACATGGATTCATAATAGTGTGACTGGTACAGGATCATTTAAACAAATAATAAAAACAAGTCAAGATGATGCAGAAACATCATTTTTCTTCTTAACTTAAAGGAGATTCCCAAGAGGACGGTCTCGGTGTGGTCCTACATCAACAGCCAGCTGGAGGAGTTCACCAATCCAATGTATGTAAACTACTCAAACCAGGTGCTGTTCCCTGTTGTCAGCTTGCGCCACCTGGAGCTTTGGTCTGGCTACTACATCCGCTGGAACCCTCGTATGAAACCGCAGGTATGTCACAAAATCTTCTCTCTCTTAGTTGTTTTTAAAGTGCTCCAAAGCTGAAAATGTAGGCTTTTTTTTTCCCCGTCTTCGACAAGGAACCTATTCACCAGCGCTACAAGGAGCTGCTGGCGAAGCGAGCCGAGCTTCAGAAGAGAGTGAACGAGCTGCAGAGGGAGGTGACGAACCGCTCTGCTTCATCGTCTTCGGAGAGGGCCGGCTCACCCACACGCTCCATCACTCCCGTGCAAACCTTTGTTTGACACTCAATGTCTTTATGAAAGCGTGAAAGTGTTTTTGTTTATGCCAGGGAGAACATTGGAAAACTAGGAATCAGTGTCACAACTGGATCCAAGAAGAGCCTGTGTGTCGATCGGCCTCTTTAGGGGACGAATGCACCACCACAGGTTTGAACAGGTGTGTGTGACTATTCGGGTAGAGTGTGTTTACGTTGGAGATCACTGGACTGCAGCCATATATAAAATATTAGTCCTGTGAGGTAGGAGGGCATGTAAAAAAAAAAGAAAGGATGACTTTAATGCCTGTTGACCCACCCACAATCAGTGTTTGTTTTAATTACACTAGTTATCATTTTGGTTATGTTTGTTTTTTTATGCCTTATGCTTCATAGGAACACTCACTCCACTACTACAATTTGTGAACACATAGTGCTGCAAAACAAACCAGAAGAAAACCCAAGTGTTCTTTGAGTTTGTACATATGTGTTTTAAACGATAACTAAAAAGAAATGATGCTAACATTTTTAACACTTGCTTTGTCTTCATAAATCAACCCTTTTAAGACTGTTGCAACCAAATATCTGTTTTAATTTGAGAAGGGATACTTTGTATAGCATTCCTTTTACTGAGCAATTCAACTTTTGTAAGTTTAATTTCTCTAAGAAGCTAACATTATTTATTATCCTATGGACTATGGACTTGTTATGAACTCTAAGCTTCCTCTTTCTCTTAGTCATAATCTATTTTTTGGGTGATATCAGTAAGTTGCAATGGATATGCAATAATTTGGGTTTGTTTTGGTTATTAAGTGAAATGTAATAATTAGAATCTGTGCCTTTCGTACAAATAATCAAGAGTAAAAACTCAAATGTGCACAATGATAAAAACACTCGCATGAAACACTAATCAGCCTCATGATGTTTTCTTCATATGTAAGCTGTTGAAATGTTTGGTAACTTCCCTACTAGCAGTAGCAGTAATGATCTCTAGTTTATAAAAAGTGCCTTTCATGGTAAAAAAAAAAAAATAAGAAAGGTTGACTTGGTGGGAACTCTTACTTTATGTTTCTACATTGTAGCTTTTAAATGTCTAATACCCACTAACAAACTAATTTCTCTTTGATTATTATTCCACTACATCTTTCTCTATGTACATCTCTGTCACTGATATTGTTTCTTTAAAAGGTAGAACTATTAGTCATAAATCTCCACACCATTCCTTATGCTGTGCTCACTACCTTTATTCGTCTATTTCCTGCATTGACAAATGTGTACTGTGAGATGTCAAATCGTATTAAACTATTTAATAAAAAGTGACACTGTGGAGTCATTTTTAATGTTTGATTGAGTGGATAATAGTGAATTCTTTACATTGGCACATCATTAAATGGACCTTACCAAGCTCCGCCCAGAAACGCCCCTTGAAAGTCCCACGTGACTACATGCCTCACAAGCAAAGCCTTGCTGTGCTTAGCTTCTATGTGTAAACATGTCTTTTTTCATATCGACTGACTAGAGTATTTCTGAGTCGATTAGTTTAACATTTCTTCTGGATTTTCACAAAATATCAGCCACGACAATGGACAGGGGAACCAACATTCATGTCATCTTTTTAGGATGATATCAAGGTGTTTTAGCCATGCAATGGACATTGTGCATAAGCTTTGATCCAAGCAAGACATTCCGTTTCAGATTTTGGAAATCTGTGAATTTTAGTTCCACAAACACGATCAGGACACCTGACATCGCCTGTACATATTCCCCACTGACGGAGAACCATTCTTGTTCGAGTCTTGACGCAAAAACGTTCTGCGGGTCTGCTAGTCCACAATGTACATTAGCATGTATTTACTACAGTAGCTTGTATTTGTGAGACGGTCAAGCACGTGGTAGCTACGTTGTGACGTAAAATGGGCGTTAGCCAATGAAACACAGCCCCTGTGGTAAGTTGTGCCATACTGTTTATGTATGTGTTTTGATTTTCTGAAGATTAAACTGTGACCAGTGAGATACGCAAAGGTTGGGATACACCAACTTTCTCCCTGATCTGTTTGCAGTGTTACTTGGTTTTCATGTTTAATCACTAATGACCTCTCACAAAACTCTTTAGGCCTTTACAGAAGAGCATTGGATTTTATTTAGGGGTATAACATTTTCACCACACTATTCCGTTTTTTGTTGGTCTGTCACATAAAATCACAAATACATTTAAGTCTATGGTTGCAACTTGCCAGGATTCCCCTGAAAGGATAACTTCAGATTGAGGTTAAATTGAAATGTATTCATAATATCCACCGGAACCTCCGTGTTATCACTTTTTTTGCTTGCAAAAGGGCTTCCAATCATATAAACACCTTAAAGCGTTTTTAAATATTCAAGCCAACTTGCTGTTCATCCTTTTAATAACGCCAAGTGTAGGGGATGTTGAAAACTTAAAAATGTGTGCGGGCCCCTGATTGGCTGAGCTAATTTCAAACTGTAAATCCCGCGGACGGATGTTGTGTCGCGATAGGTTTCCTTCCTTCTTCGGGAGCTGTCGGCCTCTTCCGGTTGCATGACACAAAAAGAGACACGGAAAACACAAGGAAAATACATTTCTCTGCGAGAGCAGCGGAAACTCGAGCCCCGCGGAGTTCATTGTTGATGAGGATTCATTCCGAGGCGACGCTATTAAAAACCAAGAAGACGCCATTGCTGCGGGACGACGCAGCGCGAGAGCCGGGAGATCAGGACTTTTATTGTTCTTCTTCTTCGCTCGCTCCAGCTGAGCTATTTCTGTATTTGCCCTGCGCTACGTAGCGGAGCGGGCTAACGTCGCTGGATGCCAACGCGGTGTGTTTCCCCCCCCCCACCTCACCACCAGCTCTCCGTTGAGCAACAGCGAGCGGCTCTGACGGCGAAAACAGCGCGGCTAATCCGTTCGCTTCGCAGCTGGACCTCGGTGTTCCTCGGCTAACTCGCACCGACTCGCTCCGGTTGTGGGGCGAGAATGGCAACGTCGGCTCTGTACGCCTGCACGAAGTGCAACCAGCGGTACCCGTTCGAGGAGCTGTCGCAGGGCCAGCAGCTTTGCAAGGTTGGAGAGCATGAGAGGGACAATCACGACCTTAGGAGCGTAGCTGTGTGCGGGTTGTTTTGGCTGTGGCCACCTTGGAGAGATTTAGCAAGGGCTCAGATTATGTAACAAGTTGGGAAAACGTCCACATGAACGTAATGGTCGTTTTATTGTGGAGTTAATAGCGGTGTTACCACACCCTGACCTGCTGAGCATTTTGTTATGCGGGTCACTTAGTGTGTCTATTTTTCAGACGTGTTGCTTGTGTGATGTGAGAATTTAAGCGTTATATAATTTCCACACGCCCTTAATTGGCTTCTACAAATTAATGTTTCAGATTTTTTTTTCTTAATGTCCCCAAATCACCTCTGGATTAAAGTTTCTAACTGAATTAAATCATTAATTGACTGCCATATTGTCTAAAAGTTGAAGGATACCAACTTAAAATAAGTAAACGATTTCTCCTGTGATAATGAGTTGCAAAAGAAAAAGGGAGGGAACACTGAACTGTGTACGAGAGAAAATTAGGGCTGTGTAATAATATCAATATTGCATATATGTCGATATTTTCTTTCCTAGAAAAAAAATCGATATTCATCCGTAAGTATTGTAACATCCAACTGTCACCTTGCTCTCTCACTGCTTGCTTAGTGATTCCATCAGATGTTAAGGTTTAAAAGGTATCAAACTATTCAGAGCAGGAACTTGATTCACTTTATTTACTTTACAAATGCATGTAAGCTACAGTTTGTACTGTTTCAATTAAAAGAAACAAGTTTTCTCACCACTTCTTTGATTAATTTTGTCCAGCTGTCAATTTTAAGTCTGTGTCCAACCAGAGCCAGGTATTGTGTAGTTGATGCTTTTCATCAGTTACTGATGAAAAGCATTCAGTTAAATTAATTCAGTCCAACTCTATAACAGTCACAAAAGGTCACCAAAATCACTCTGTCCCTCTAAAATCTTCCAGAAAATTGCAAAAGTGTATTGAATTGTATCGTTTGTTGAATATCGCAATATGTATTCAACAAACGTGGGCAGAATATCGTATCGTATTGTGAGATTATTGTATCACTACAGCCCTAGATAAAATATCGGCATTCCCAGTACAGATGTTAAATACAATAAAACTTTAAAATAAATTTTTATTGCAATGTGCGTTAGCAGAATCTTGCGTTTAAAAAAGTTAAAAAGCTCCTTGCAATTTCCTAAAATAGGAAAAACAAGATGATGCCATTCAATTAGGTTGACTTGTCGATCTGGATTAATAAATAAGAAAATGAATACAATCAAGAATCTATGAGACATTCTCCATCAGATTGAAAGTATAAATGCACCTCGATAAAAAAAAATCTGAATTTATCTTAAAGCTTTTTGCATGTATTTATACCAAGTGTGCCAATAACTGGAGGCTTCTGTACTTAATCTTTTGTTTCCTTTGCAGGAGTGTCGTATTGCACACCCAATAGTGAAGTGTACATACTGTAGATCTGAGTTTCAGCAGGAGAGGTGAGAAGGGCTCCACTATTTTCTATTATCTCTTATTTGAGATGTTCTTATTTATTTTTTGGTGGATTCAAACCCTGTTTGTTCCTCTACAGTAAGACAAATACAATTTGCAAGAAATGTGCCCAGAACGTCAAACAGTTTGGAACGGTGAGTAGTGCAATCTCATAAAATAGTTTTCACACAAAGTCGCACTTGTGCTCCCAAACCATCTGCAATGGCTTGTGACTGTTTCGTGTCCACATCCTGTTTTCAACAAGTTCTTCTTCATCTATTTTTGCAGCCCAAACCCTGCCAGTACTGTAACATAATTGCAGCTTTCATCGGGACAAAATGCCAGCGGTGTACTAACTCTGAGAAGAAATATGGACCCCCACAGACCTGCGAACAGTGCAAGCAGCAGTGCGCTTTCGACCGCAAGGAGGAAGGCAGAAGAAAGGTGAAAACCAGAGCAGGTGTCCAGTCTTGAGTTCGCCTCGGGCGGAGTCTCACCGCCCGCTGTCTCTCTCGCTTGCGCTGCAGGTGGACGGCAAGCTGCTGTGCTGGCTCTGTACTCTGTCCTACCGCCGCGTCCTGCAGAAGACGAAAGAGCAGAGGAAGGGCTTCGGGTCCTCCAACTCCTCATCCCTGAACGAGAAAGACCACCACTCCAGATCGCATCATCACCACCACCACCAACACCACCAGCACAGACACAGCAGCTCCCACCACAAGTATGTCTGCCACAAGTTGTCGCTTGTAGTCAGTAGAGATTCACCAATCTGAACTTTGTGTCCGGTCCTCGCAAATGTTTTCACATGCAAGATTTCGATTGTGTGCGATTCTTATTTCTCCCCAAGAACGGAAACGTAGGAAAAAATAAGAATAGCACTAAAAGAATTCAGTCATTTTCTTCAGTACAGAGTCGATGTTGCACCACTTTGTTTGAGAGAGTGTGGATTTGGAAACAGATTTACGAGTATTTTAAAATAAACACGATGAATGCGGAGACAAAAACTAAATTATAAGGCAGTAATTCATATTATGTTAGCGATTAGCGTGGCTACCCTTCCAATCTCTGTGTGTATTTGCTAGAGAATGTAGATTTTTACCTTAACTATGATGCATTCCAAAATCCTCATGCTTTCATGACAGATGTTGAAAACCTCAATTGAAAAATTAGAGCAACTTTGCTGTAGAGACTTCCTGTTATCTGCTTTATATTTTTATTTTTTACTTATTCACTTTCAACCTGAATTAATGGCAGAAATTTTCTTTTAAATAGTTTTGTTACATATCTGTGCTTCACTTTAAGACATCTCACCAGTCCTGAAAATGGCTAACTTTCAAATATCATCAATATATTTGTCTGAAAATCGTTCTTTGACTATAGTTGGAGTAAAACGTTTATACCATGAAGTGCAGTTTGCTAAGTTTAACCATCTTTCACAGACTGAGTGGGAGCTTGAGTCCTGAGCAGGAGCCAGGACTGTGGAAACAGAGGTACAGCAACTTCAAGTTTGTCAAGTTTACACAACAGCCATTAAAATAATGTTTAAATATTCACAGTTCAGTTTTCCTCTATGCTTTTCTTTTGCAGCCATAAATCGTCTTCAATCCAGAAGGAGACTCCAAAGAAGAAACCAAAACTGGAGCTGAAGCCATCCAACGGGGACAGGTAGCCCCAGCGTTGTCATTTAAGCTCGACTTTATAGCTGCATAAAATTTGTTCAACATGTTCAGGAGCTTCTTTTTTGTTTGCTTGTTCATCCCAACAGTAGTTCAATCACCCAGTCCATGGACTCTGGTGGAACGGACAACTTCATTCTCATCAGCCAGCTGAAAGAGGAAGTTATGTCGCTAAAGAGGCTTCTTCAGCAGAGGGATCAGACCATCCTGGAGAAGGATCGAAAGGTGAGTCGTCTTCCATAGATGAACTCCAGCACTAACTATTCAAAGTTCTGAGTTTCTGCTTCATCTTTCTTTAAAAAAAAAAAATCTGATAATTAAATGTTACATTTTTCCCCCCTCTAGCTCACAGAGCTTAAAGCAGACTTTCAGTACCAGGAGTCAAATATGAGAGTTAAGATGAACCAAATGGAGAAGTCACACAAAGAGGCCATGGAGCAGCAGCAGGTGGGGTAGTTGGCGTACGACCGCGCTCTGATGTGGTTTGATTTCAAGCTGTTGTTTTGGTTATTTTTAACGTATCCCATCAATGTTTTGGGAAGATTCAAGGTTAGACATGTTCCAAGAAAACTTATTTTTTAGTAACTGAACTCAGATCTCAGTAGTTACCAACTTGCTGTTGTACGTAATTTTTAAGCTTTGCGTCTCAAATCCATATGTGCAACACAGGGGTTCGCATTTTCAACATTGTGTTGCCCTTTATACTCACACTTTGACAAATGTCTAAGTTTTTTATTTTTGTAATTTTATCATAGATTATATGCATTAATAGTTAAAAAAATTCAGCTGTACTTTATTAGTTTTTATAAAGAAACTTCTTTTTTTTTTCCTGTGAGGGAGTGAAGTTTACACCAGATCAGACTTGGAGGGGAGGAAGAGGTGAAGAAACATAGTTTGAAATCCTTCTCATTTTGACATCAGTTGGATAATATACATTTTATTACTGTCACTAATTATCAGATTGCATTATTTAATGCAGCCTGAAAATTTGAATGTTGTTAGGGTTGGACACAGTGATTGGGTTTTAATTTTCCATAGAAATTTGACCAGACAACATGCAAACAAAGTTTATCTTTTTGATGGAGGTAAACTTAAATTCAACAAAACACTAAGGAAGAAGAAAATGATCTGGATTCGCAAAGTTTGACAAATTTATGGTATGGAAAATGATTCAATTGTCTTCATCAGCGCTGACTTGTATGTGCTGCGATACATCGTTAAATTATTGTTGACAGTATATTTTTTAATGAATACAATGAGGAAAGCAATGAGCAGTTTTGTTCTTATAACTGAATTTGCACATCATAGCTCAGAAATGGTCATTGTGTTTGGTTATTTGAGTCACATCCATAATTGGAAAGAAATGTATCCACTCTGATTTCACTGTTTGTGTCTTTCCACAGTCCAAGAACAGGGAGCTGATGAAACAAGTGGCTGCCCTCTCGAAGGGCAAAAAGTTTGACCGGACAGGAAGCTCACTGCTGTTGCCCTAACAATAGGCCGGTCAGCGGCTAACGACAAAGAGCGGCTTCATTCTCGCAGCACTGTGAGAGTCTCCCTCCTGTTTCCTCATTGCCATCTACTTTGATTGCTTCCTGTGATGCCGAAGCCAGAAGCCACGCTGTAAAAGGAAACCAGCTGTTGCATTCAAGAAACCATCCTCTAAAAAGCAGCGTATTTTAGGTGCGTCGTGGCAAAAATTGCCTCGAGGGCTTCGACTTTAGATGGCGTGGAGGATGAAGCCCTTGTTTCTAACACTGCCGGGCCAAAACAAAACAAGCTTGGTGTGCTAACGTGGAGAGCGTTCTGGTGACTCTTTGATTTTATGGATGTCTTGCATTTATTTATTCAGCTGTATTTCTTAGCAATTTTTGTTTTGTTTTGTTTTTTTCCCCTCAGCATACTGGGACAGTAGCCCACATTCTGGGGGGTTTCTTCAATAGCAATCATCAGTTCTATTTTTCTAAGTGGATGCAAGATGAGCTCTCATTAACAGAAATTATGTGAAACTTTACAATGTATGCAAATGCCGACTGGGTGACCGTCAAACAGCAGAGAACTCCCTGGACTGACTAAGACAAACAACCAGTGAGCGCGCTGAATGGCTGTCTGAGGCCTTTTGGTCTCCCATTTTCTCACTGTGTGACAGCTGTAGTGCTTTACTGGTCCTCTGTACTGGAACGGTTGTAACACTGCATGATTTTACTGCCAGAGACCAGAATGGTGTTGTGGTGAGACTTCTTTCTCCTCATTATTTTAATTACTTTTTGTTTTTTTTAGGATAAATTTTAAATGTATTTCTGGGCTCAGCCATTGTATTTAAACCATTGCTTCTATCTGTTTTAGTGAGTACCTTATGTGTATAGTATGGCCAGTTGAAATACACTTGTTTGTAGAAAATGCTTTTTAAAGGAACACACCTATCACCCTACATTACTGGGTTGGTTTCATACTGTGGCGTTCAGGATCACTTTTGTACTTTTTTTCAAACTTAAGTGTTTGAAACTATTAAACTGGCTAAACTGTTGCTGTGTGCTTGTTTTCTTGACCATTAGCTAGCTAGCTAACTTCATAGCTAATATGAAGTCATCCAATGAGAGTTGGATTTATAAGTCAATTTTCGTATGATTTGTACGATTATACCTGACATTCCAAATTATTTAAAGGTATACAGATATTTGCACCGAAGATGTATATAAAATAAATAATCCAGAGATGAACATGTTTACGTTTGAAAAGCATACCGACCCCAAAATAAAAGCAAAAGTCTTGTAAAGATGCTGGTAAGGATGTCACTGAGCTAGTCCTCTACCGCCACTCGGAGAGGCAGAAGCCATTTCTCGAAATCAAATGTAAAACTGATTGCAGAAGGTTAAAATTTGGGCATAAATGCACAATGTCTCCAAGAATACCATCAACCTAGTTGCAAAGTGGCATGAGAACTATAAAGAAGCTGCTTTGGGGTGGACGTCACATACCAAAATGTCCCACAAACCAGACTCAAATACACAATTTCTGACAGGCGAAATGGATCGAGTCCATCAAACATTTTTATTTATTTTTGTTTTATTAAACATATTCTTTACTTCGGTAGTTTACTCTTCGTGTTTCAACAGAAATGTTAGCTGTCGACAAATTTCCGAGTAGTCCGTAAACGCATCACGCTTTTCATCCGGGTCACGCGAGGTTTCCGCTCGTTTACGGATAGCTTCACTGTGCTGCACAAATAAAAACAAAACTTCATATTTAATCGGGTTGTGTCGCGGTTTTGTTAAATACATTAACATTATTTATCATAACCTGACCAGTTTAACCTAGGCACTGGGGGAAACATGCATAGAAACATAGCTTTTAGCTTACGAATTACAGCTTTTTGAGTTTAACTATCGTTAGCTAAACCTTTTAGCGCTTAGCTGCCTGTGTTAGCATGCAGTGAAAATACCAAAAAAACACAACATAAACAATCTCAAGAAGAACCAGAGAAGGTAAGTACAACATAATTCCCTTCACTAAATACAGTATAGGTCTTGTAACGTGAGCACTAACGTGTAAAACTTAGTCATTGTTGCATAGCTTACGTACCATCGGTTTAGCTGTGTAATAATGCTATTATTCTTATTGCAGGATGTCTGATTCAGACAGCGATGAAGACCAGGACAGACCCTTTTCCCTCACTGGCTTTCTGTTTGGAAACATCAATGAAGATGGGCAGTTAGAGGGAGACAGTGTTCTGGACAATGTGAGCCTTTTCAATATTATACTCTGTATGTGAGTATTTTTTTTTTCCCGGTTTTTAGGGAATATTTGTCTCTGATTTGCTTATTGTCATGCTCCAGGAGTCCAAGAAGCATCTTGCTGGTTTGGGGACTTTGGGTCTGGGCTCTCTCATCACCGAGATCACGGCCAATGAGAGCGAGAATAAGGAGGAAAACAGAGAATCTGTAAGCGTGGATTCAGAGGGTGAGTATGAATGATGGTAGCGCTTGGCAAGACTATGACCAGCAACCAGATGTCGTATATTTTCCATATATTTCTATATCTCCTATTGCAGGTTGGGTGAAAAGCACGGACGATGCAGTGGACTACTCTGACATCAGTGAGGTTGCTGAGGATGAGACTAAAAAGTACCACCAGGTGATGGGGTCTTTGCAGCCCAGCAGGAAAACAGGTGACTCCTAATTCAGGATTTAGGATTGTGATTCAGCAGATATTCTGCTCTGACATGTCATTTATTGGCATCAAAAACCAAATTTCCAGTTGTTCAATACCCTTGTTGTTTGTTTTCTTAACTTTATCATTCACTTTGTATTTTTGGTGTGTAACCGCGTCTTTAATCTCCTTCCTCCTAGATGATGAGGATGATTATGATGCCGACTGTGAGGATATTGACTCAAAGCTTATGCCTCCTCCACCACCACCTAATCTTACTACTTCAGCTAAGAAAGAAGGATCGCCCACCAGTACAAATGGTAAAAAGAAATTGTAAATATATTTTTAAAGGCTGCCTGTAAAAAAAACAAACAAAAAAGTTGTGCTTGTCTGGATTACAACTTTCCTCCGACTTTAATTTTCCTCTGTATTGGCAGTTGGGGAAGAGGGCGATGGCATCATCCTGCCCTCAATTATTGCACCGTCTTCCGCTGCCGATAAAGTGGACTTCAGCAGCTCTTCGGACTCTGAGTCGGAGACAGAGCGGTCCTGCCAGGGGTCAGGAGTTCTAGGGCCTCCGGACAGACTCACCCTGCCTCTTGCGGGCATCATGCAGAAGGATGCTGCCAAGGCGTTACCAAGTGTCACACAACTTTTTCCGGAGTTTAAGCCTGGCAAGGTAAATCAGTTTTTGAAACATAAAATAACTCTGGTGCTGTTTGAGAGTCTTTTTTTGTAGCTAGATTTAAATGAAACACATAGTCTAAGAGGTTTTTTTTTTTGGGATGTCTGTCAGGTTCTTAGGTTTTTACGGCTGTTCGGTCCTGGCAAGAATATGCCTTCGGTTTGGAGGAGCGCCCGCAGGAAGAAGAAGCGGAAACACAGAGACCCTCAGCCGGGGACCCCTCCGCCAGAGGAAGACGCCTCAGAACCAATTCAAGAGAAAAAGTCTGGATGGATTTATGAGTACGCACTCCCTCCAGCCCCAGAACACTGTCTCTCTGACGATGAGGTAAAGCTTTCCAGTTACAAGGTCTTGTAGTTTATTCTTAGTTTTTGAATGCTTTTATGATTTTTGAAGTTATTTTAAGGATGGGAATAAAAGTTTTTTTTTTTAATGTTTCAAGAGTTATTTTTAATCTTAAAGGATAAAAATCTGAATTAAAATGTCTAAGTATTATTCTTAACTTGTTTTAAATTCCAATTGCATCAGTTGTTTTTGATTATAGGTAGATGCGCACTCATTCAAAACTAAAGAAAGATCCATTTCACTGTGGTTTGTCACTTCTTTTTAAACGTTTAAAACATGTTTTTTGCATATTTTCTACACGTTGTTAGATAACCATGATGGCTCCAGTGGAGTCAAAGTTCTCGCAGACGTCCGGAGACGCGGACAAAGAGACAGAGTCTCGACCTAAAGTAGCAGAATGGAGATACGGTCCGGCGCAGCTCTGGTATGACATGCTGGGAGTACCTGAGGACGGAAGCAACTTCAACTACGGGTTCAAACTCAGAGAAGATCAGTTCAGTGAGGCTGAAGAGCAAGATCTGCCCAAAGAAGTAACAGAACCTCCTGAAGAGGTTTGTTTCCACAGACCAAGATGACATTTACCCGGCGACTCGTGGCGACTCTTCATTTTATATTTCCTCAGGCTCAGAAGGAAGACAACAGCATGGATGTCGATGACGACGACGGTGGCGGCGGAGATAAAGTGAGACGGGTTCTAGAGAACGAACTGTTCCTAATGGTCACTCAGCTGCAGTGGGAGGATGACATCATCTGGAACGGAGAAGACGTAAAACACAAGGGGACCAAGACTCAGAGGGCCAGCTTGGCAGGATGGCTTCCCTCCAGCATGACCCGGAATGCTAACGCTTATAATGCCCAGCAGGGTGAGAGTAGACGCCTGGATAATACGCACAAATAAACCTCGTAATGTTACGAAAAAAGTAGCTTTTTTTTTTTTTTTGCTGAAAATCTCTCTACACCATGTTCCATGAAAAGGGAATAAAATCATGAACTTTATAATCCTTCAGGTCTGACCCGGAGCAATTCCCAGCTGGTCCCACCGACACCGCTGCCTCTTCCAAAAGCTTCCTCCATCTCTGGCTCGAAGCGGGAAAAAAGCAGCCATGATAATCATGGTGTCCTTTTAGTTTCCTCTACACAGTTATTCTGTCAAATAGAGTTTCCACACTGATGTTTATTGTTTATTTCTGCTTCCTTGCAGCCTCTCTAGAAGAAGACTATTCTTGGTTTTCCATTTTCCCCATTGACAACGAGGAGTTGGTGTACGGCCGCTGGGAAGACAACATCATCTGGGACGACCAGGAGATGGACTGCTTCCTCATGCCGCCGGTTCTCACACTGGATCCCAACGATGAGAATATAATACTAGGTGAATTGGAAACCACGACCTCACCGATCTCAGCTTCTGCGAAACATGTTTAACTTTGGTTGGATATTTACCGAGCTCCTGTGTGGTCTAGAAATCCCCGATGAAAAGGAGGAGGCGACGTCTCATTCACCGTCAAAGGAGAATAAGAAGGAGACGGCAATCAAGAAGAGTCGGATTCTGTTGGGGAAGACAGGCGTGATTAAAGACGAGCCACAGCAGGTATATCAGTCCATCAAAGCAGACAGAAATTCTGCAACCTACATTTACTTTATTTGTCACCCCACATATTTTGTAATATCAGAACAGATGGGACTGTACATGTCCATGGTTAATGGTGTTGGATTTAAGGAAAAACAGTAGTTACCCCTCTAGGTTCTCTAAGTGAGCATTAGCTGGGCTTTTTTCTATGCTGTGTTAACTTGGACCAGCTTGTGGAAGGTGACATATTTACACTGAATACATTTTTTCACACTTGATGTGATGTTCCATCAAACTTCCTCATAGTTTTGGGGAATTTTACCTCAATTTATCTCCTTTTTACGCCGACGCCGTTGAGTAAATTCCAGTGTAATAAAGTTAGTAGTTGTAACATGACATTTCTTATGATGTTTTCTTTTATTTATTTATTTTTTATCACAGAACATGTCCCAACCTGAAGTCAAAGATCCCTGGAACCTCTCCAACGACGAGTTTTACTATCCCAAACAGCAAGGCCTGAGAGGAACGTTTGGCGGCAACATCATTCAGGTAGCTAACAGAGACCAAACGGGCTTTATGCTGCCAAATCTTTCTTTGTTTCTTTCCCCCTTTTTTGTTAATGAGTTCTTTCTCTGTCCTGCACAGCACTCTATTCCAGCACTTGAGCTGAGGCAGCCCTTCTTCCCCACTCACATGGGTCCAATGAAGCTTCGGCAGTTCCACCGACCGGCCCTGAAGAAATACTCTTTCGGAGCTTTAGCGCAGCCGGGTCCGCATGCAGTTCAGCCGCTGCTCAAACACATCAAGAAGAAAGCCAAGGTAAAGAAAGATCTCCCCCCACGCCTCGCTTAAAACAAAGCCTGAATTTATCCTCTTGTTTTACGTGAAGCTAATTTATTCCAGCGGCTGTGAGACGGCAGGTCTCTGGGATCATTCAGCAGATTAGTGAACGCAGATGGAACAGGAATGAATAAAAATTGAAAGCCAGAGAGAAATACGATTCAGCAGCTCCCCCTCACCGTCTTCCTCTACGACGAGGCTGTGTTTTTTTTTCCCTCTCTTTTGTTAATAACACGACGCATATGCTCTGCGTTTGGGGAACAGATGCGAGAGCAGGAGCGCCAGGCGTCAGGCGGCGGCGACATGTTCTTCATGCGAACGCCGCAGGACTTGACCGGCAAAGACGGGGATCTGATCCTGGCGGAGTACAGCGAGGAATACCCGCCTCTCATCATGCAGGTTGGCATGGCGAGCAAGATCAAAAACTACTACAAGAGGGTGAGCAGCGTCTTTGTTTGTCAGATGTGACTTTACGTCAGTTTGTATCTGGTCGTTGTGTAAACGCGTTTGCAAATGGCAACGTTCCTGTGTCCCGCAGAAACCCGGAAAGGATCCGGGAGCGCCTGACTGTAAATATGGAGAGACAGTTTATTGCCATACCTCCCCTTTCCTCGGTTCTCTTCATCCTGGTCAGCTTCTTCAGGTCTGCATCTCCATGTTTTTGATAATGTATAAACAATTAGATAAAATCTCTCTGATCTACTGACACACCGCGATTTTTGTCGTCTTCCTTAAAGGCGTTTGAAAACAACCTCTTCCGAGCGCCAATCTACCTGCACAAGATGCCGGAGACAGATTTCCTCGTCATACGAACTCGACACGGGTACTACATCAGGGAGCTCGTGGACATCTTCGTCGTCGGTCAGGAGTGCCCGTTGTTTGAGGTTCCAGGTCCAAATTCCAAGCGCGCCAACACCCACATCAGAGACTTCCTGCAGGTTGGGTGCATTCGTCTCGCCGCGGCGCATTGACCTCTCCTCTTGATGTTGCTGAAGGCTCATCTGCGTTCCCTGCAGGTGTTCATTTACCGCTTGTTCTGGAAGAGCAAAGACCGGCCTCGGAGAATCCGCATGGAGGATATAAAGAAAGCTTTTCCCTCGCACTCGGAGAGTAGCATCAGGAAGCGGCTCAAGCTCTGCGCTGACTTCAAGCGTACAGGTAACACACACACACACACACACACACACACACACACACAGAATTTGGGAGGAAAACGTTAGACATTCACACATGGTTTCAACATGTGTTTTTATCTAGTGTTGATCAGAAATGGTAGAGAGAGACAGGGATTTTTTTTTTTACTTGGCTCACATGAAACTCAAAGTGTCTTGTGTTCGTCTTGTGTCAGGGATGGACTCAAACTGGTGGGTGCTGAAGCCTGACTTCAGGTTGCCCACAGAAGAAGAAATCAGAGCCATGGTTTCTCCAGAGCAGTGCTGCTCTTACTACAGCATGCTGGTTGCAGAGCAGAGGCTTAAGGTGACAATGGTTACCTCATCTTTGGAGGGGGGGGGGAGTAAAACAGAACAAAAGTAAATGTAGTGTTCCGTTTAACTTTGTGTTTTCCATCCATTACAGGATGCTGGATACGGTGAGAAGTCTTTCTTTGCTCCAGAAGAGGAGAACGAAGAGGATTTTCAAATGAAGATCGACGACGAGGTGCTTGATGACGTGAACAGGGTTTTGAGACGAGAGGAAAGCAAAGCGTCGTTTTCACACTAACTCTGTGTCACGGACCGCAGGTGCGGACGGCGCCCTGGAACACAACCAGAGCCTTCATCTCCGCCATGAAGGGGAAGTGTCTGCTGGAGGTCACAGGAGTGGCAGATCCCACCGGCTGTGGAGAAGGCTTCTCGTATGTGAAAGTGCCAAACAAGCCAACTCAACAAAAGGTCAGTTTTCTAGTAGATTCCCATCATCCCGGTATTGTTTCTTTTTCCCACGTTTTTTTTTTTTTACATATATTTGTCTTTGTTTTTCGTCAGGACGACAAAGAGCCACAGCCTGCAAAGAAGACGGTGACGGGGACGGACGCTGACCTGAGGAGGCTCTCTCTGAAGAACGCCAAGCAGCTCCTTCGCAAATTTGGCGTGCCAGAGGAAGAGGTAAAAACCAAACTTATATCTGGTTTATTGGCAGGTATTCACTCAAAACATACAGTTGCTCATACAGAGCTGGAACTGCTGAATGCCGCGTTCAGCGTTATACATCCTCTCATCACGACGCTGCCGCCCTGCTGTTTTCTCTGGGAACGGTGTTTTGGCTCCATCTTTCCACAATTCCTTGTGTTGCTCTCGTGTCAGATCAAGAAGCTTTCCCGCTGGGAGGTGATCGACGTGGTGAGGACCATGTCCACGGAGCAGGCGCGTTCAGGCGAAGGCCCGATGAGCAAATTCGCCCGAGGCTCTCGCTTCTCTGTCGCCGAACACCAGGAGCGCTACAAGGAGGAGTGCCAGAGGATCTTTGACTTGCAGAACAAGTGGGGCTTATTCCGTAGCGTCATATTTGTTAACCTGAAATCACCCTGTGCAAGTTTTAAAGTTTTTTTTAATCATGATTTTCACCCCTCGACGGCAGAGTGTTGGAGTCCACGGAAGTGTTGTCCACAGACACAGACAGCAGCTCGGCTGAAGACAGCGACTTTGAGGAGATGGGTAAGAACATCGAGAACATGCTGCAGAACAAAAAGACCAGCTCGCAGCTTTCCCGCGAGAGAGAGGAGCAGGAGAGGAAGGAGCTGCAGAGGATGCTGATGGGCGAGGAGAGCGACAACAAGGGACGCAAGGAGCGCCGCAAAGGCTTGTGTAAGCAAACGAGCTCTTCGGCGGAACCAGGACACGTCCTGCCCAGCAGAAACGTGCGTCTCATGATTCTCATGCGACCGTCCTTCCCTTTACAGCCAGCGCCTTGTCCACCAGCTCCCACAAAGACGACGACACGTCCTCCGTCACCAGCCTGAACTCGTCGGCCACGGGGCGACGACTCAAGATCTATCGCACCTTCAGGGACGAGGACGGCAAAGAGTACGTGCGCTGCGAGACGGTTCGCAAAGCCGCCGTCATCGACGCCTACACCCGGATCAGAACCACCAAGGACGATGAGTTCATGTGAGTTTCGGCTTTAGATCCCAGAGTTTTAGGTCTGTTTAAGGAGGAGATGGATCCCTCACACCCTTCATTCTGGTTTTTTTTTTTTTGTTGTTGTTGTCGTGGTTTCAGACGAAAGTTTGCCCTCTTCGACGAGCAGCACAGGGAGGAGATGAGGAAGGAGCGCCGGCGTATTCAAGAGCAGCTCAGGAGGCTGAAGAGAAACCAAGAGAAAGACAAGATCAAAGGGCCGCCGGAGAAGAAGTCCAAGAAGATCAAGGAGAGACCAGACCTCAAGGTAAAAGTAAGCTTGCTGATTCAGTTCTATAGACATTTTCTTTCCCTTTTACGAGCTCACTTTGAGTTTATATAGTTTCAATTAGCAGCATATACTGATTATCATCGTGTTCCTTAATGTTTGCTTCTGTGTTTTTTTGTTTGTTTTGTTTTTTCCAGCTGAAGTGCGGCGCGTGTGGAGCCATTGGACACATGAGGACCAACAAATTCTGTCCGCTGTACTACCAAACCAACGCCCCGCCCTCCAACCCGGTCGCCATGACGGAGGAGCAGGAGGAGGAGCTGGAAAAGACCGTGATCCACAACGACAATGAGGAACTCATCAAGGTGGAGGGCACTAAGATTGTTCTGGGCAAGCAGCTCATTGAAAGGTAGCAGATTGTTGTTTATTTCATTTCTAATCTATTCTCATGACATGTATATGCTTTTATGCGTTATGTTTTATCCTCTTTGACACACCTGAGCTGCTGCTGCTTCTTTTACAGTGCCGATGAGGTGCGCAGGAAGTCTTTGGTGCTCAAGTTTCCCAAACAGCAGCTGCCACCAAAGAAGAAGAGACGCGTTGGCAGTGCGGTCCATTGTGATTACCTCAATGTGAGCACAATTATCAGACATTCAGTTCACTCCTAGTACTGGCCAAAACTAAAAGAATCAAAACACTAAGTTAAAACCAAAGAATTTAAAGGTTAACACGCAGAGAGGAAAGTGATACGCAAATAGGTAAAGAGTTAAAAAAACACAAAATGCGCAAGTGGAACACAGTGCAAAATGTGATTGAACTCATTTTTATTAACTTTGCTACAGTTTATCTAACTGTTCTTCAGAGCAACAGAGGCTCTATAATAACCGAATCTATAAAGTTTATGAAAAACTGTCGCTCTGTAAACTTTTGACCACGACTCTTTACCCGAGTTAAAAGAAAGGTTTTGGTTAAAAATGGCACCAGAGCGGTGGAGTTAAAACGTTAAAACGTTTTTGCACACTGAGTTGAAAGTTGTCAAGTTTAAAGTTCCCTTTAGCTACATTTCTATTTATTGTTTTTTTTTTTTTTTTTTACTTAAAAGTCCAAAAAAATTATTCCAGTTTTGTACCTGCTCAAGAATAATGCAAATACAATATTTAGATTAAACAATAAAAAAAGTCATAAAAAGAAAAGAAAAAAGCCATTTTAAACAGGAATGTCCTGTTAAAACATTTTATATCCTGTATTTTTGGAGTTTATCAATTTCTCAATGAAAAATGTTCATTCCTCTCATCCAACAAAAACATGATGTATGTTTCATACGTTCTTTATTTCACTAGATTAGATGTACCCAGGTCTGCTTCTGCTTCACTGAATATTTGTGCTATGAAATAAAAAAGAAAGCAAAAAATCTGGTTAAAGAAAAAGACACCGAGTATAGTACGTATCATTTTCCTTTGAAACAAATTTTTAATTAGCTGCCTTCAGTTTTCCTGCCCTGGTAGGTTTAAGTTTGTACAAGTTTTGATTTCTTGTTGTGAGCCAGCCAAAACCATTTGACCCCCTATGTGGATATTGTTGAAAGTTATGTTTCCTTTTAATAAGACGCCCTGACGTGTTTTTCTGACTCTGTTTGTCTTTTAACAGAAACCACACAAGGCAATCCACCGCAGACGCACTGACCCCATGGTCACCCTGTCCTCGGTGCTGGAGGGAATCATCAACGATATGCGGGACCATCCCAACGTAAGACCTCAGAAACATGCTCCAGTTTGTGCTTCTCCCTGCCCAGTCTCATCAAAACCATCCCCTCCCCTCTCCACATCTAGACGTACCCTTTCCACACACCGGTCAACGCCAAGGTGGTCAAGGACTACTACAAGATAATCAGTCGTCCCATGGACCTGCAGACGCTGAGGGAGAACGTGCGGAAGCGGATGTACCCGTCGAGGGAGGAGTTCCGGGAGGCCGTGGAGCTCATCGTCAAAAACAGCGCCACGTACAACGGTGATACAAAACTCTCTTCGCATGCCTTCGAATTTCCCCCCATCAGCGTTCTGAGATTGATCTGTGTTGTTTTTTTGTTCTTTTTTCTTCACCCCCACCAGGAGCCAAACATCCCATCACACAAGTGGCCCAGTCCATGCTTGACCTGTGTGACGCTAAGCTGAAAGAGGTGAGTTAGTTAAAAGAAGCAGTACGTCTTTCTAGTTCTATTAGCTTCGGTCATAACCGTCGCATTTCTGCCGACGGCGGCAGAAAGAGGATCGGCTGGTGAGGCTGGAGAAAGCGATCAACCCCCTTCTGGATGATGACGACCAGGTGGCGTTTTCCTTCATCCTGGACAACATTGTGACTCAGAAAATGATGGTGGTTCCCGATGTGAGTCTGCTCCGCTCTTTCTCGCTGGAAACAACATGCAGAGTGTTCGATCCGTGATAGAATCGATTCTCATTCGTTCCCTCCTCTCCTCTCATACCGTTTCCTTCAACAGTCGTGGCCGTTTCACCATCCTGTCAACAAAAAGTTTGTGCCGGATTACTATAAGGTTATTGTAAATCCTATGGATCTGGAGACTATCCGGAAGGTGAGACACTAAGAAAAAGGCTGTAATTTTTAAAAAAGGGTCAACATTATAAAGAAATCAGGCTGAGAAAATGCTGCTGTCTTTTTTTTTTGCTCTGCAGAACATCTCCAAGCATAAATACCAGAATCGGGAAATATTCCTTTCAGATGTCAGTCTCATCCATGCCAACAGCATCAAATACAATGGTGCTTGTTTTTTGGGTTTTTTGTATGTTTTTTCTTTCTTTTACTTTGTGTAGAACGACACGTAACAGAATGTGTCTGTTGAACAGGTCCAGACAGTCCGTACACCAAGACCGCCCTGGAGATTGTAAATGTGTGCAAAGGGACCTTAGCAGAGGTAAGTTTTATTTGTTATACGTCATCATTGCATAGAAACCGGTGACGATATCTTTTAGGGATTTAAAAAAAAATTAAAACAGCTAAGATTCCCATAAAGTCTTTAAAAGTCTGGATTTTAATGAAAACGTATCGGATCCCCAAACTTTATTCCCTATGCCAGTGTTTACGTGTTTTCTTTGCATTCATTTATCCATCAATCCATCCTTTTTTATTCATCCGTCCACCAGTTCTCTTCTGTATTTTCTGTTTTTTAAGTAAAAGGAAAACATTTTGTCACGTACAATGCGATTGAATCCTGTTTTTGTCTTGTCACACAAGAATCACTTTAGAGAAAGTTGAAATTTGAGTTTAATTTTTTTCTCGAAACGTTTCACACTAGAGGGTAGACGTTTCACTGAAATAACCTTTCGTTTCTTTTCAGTACGATGAGCACCTGACCCAGCTGGAGAAGGACATCTCCACAGCCAAGGAAGCAGCTCTGGACGCAGCAGACCTGGAGAGCCTGGACCCAATGACACCCGGGCCGTACACGCCGCAGGTAGGCGCGCCTGCGACCCGGTCAGGTAGCCGGCATACAGGATAGAAGCGTAGATTCCTGGCTACATCGTTCACTGTCATTCCTGCCCTTTCTTTCTGACTTCTTTGCTCTACTAGCGCTCCCCTCCAGATTGTTACGTTGTATTTGCGCAGTCTGGTTTCTTCACCACAGTGTCTCCTTGTTTTCTTCCCTTCCCCACTTTCCTACGTGTTTCCTGTGCTTCACTCCTGCCTTCATTTCCTTTCTCTTTGTTTGTGTATGCCACTGTGTGTGGTGTTGGCCAGCCTGCTGATCTGTTTGACAGCGTGGCTTCAGGGAGTCTACCCAGAGAGCCCAGCAGCCTTTTCTCTGAGGGACCTCTGTTGGTTGCTCCAGAGAAGAGAGGGGGGCAGGTATGGAGGGAGACACATGCCACCTCTCCTCAGACTTTCCTCAGAGCATCGGGCAATTTATTTTACCTGCTTACCAAAAAAGTTGTCCTGTACAAAGCTTTTTTTTTTAATAATATGCTTTTATTTCAGTAAAAACTGGACTGTTTGTGATTATTTTTGTTTCATTCTGGCTCTCAGGGACGGCACATGAGGAGACCAGGAGAGGAGGACTCGGACGTGGACATCGAGGGCTTCGGGGAGGAAGATCACGGGAAGCCCAAGACTCCTGCTCCCGTAAGAAAGATCAATTACTTATAGGTTAAAATGGAAACATGGGGATTAATCGTGTTGAAAGAAAACTTATTTAGTAGTTGATTAATTGTGAGTGGGCTATAAAAAAAATTACTGAAAGGACAACTGTTTAGCATTCTTCAAAATAAAAGACGTCCTCTATTCAAATAAATCATGTCTCACACTTAAATATATTCCAATTCACCTTTGTAATTATATACAATCATGTTCAATACAATTAATAATAATCATCACGTAAATTATGCTTAACATATAATTGTAAATCAGTCACTTATCATGCAAAATATACTGAACAACATATAAGTGTAAAAAAGTCACAACAATAACATACTCACTGATAGTACAGTTTAAGCTGTAAAGAAGCTTGGGCTTCTGTAAAGAAGCCTAAAATGTAATATATATACATATATATATATAATTTTTTTTTACATGAAAGATTTTAAAAGATCTCTCTGTAAATATATTCTACCAAAAGCTTCTCTAGTGGTATAGATTTGGCTTCAGTCGGTACAAATTCTGCAAAAAAAAAAAAAAAAAAACTAAATCTTTTTAATCACCTTTTGCTATCTACTTATTAATCAAAAAAAAATAATCACAGATCTACCAGTACACTGTATTGATGATAAGTCAATGTTTTCCCAAATTATTTGTCTATTTGCATCTTCTAATGTATTTCTAAAATTGTATATATAAAAAAAAACCTTAAATAAAAAAAAAAAAACACCAGATAATCAATATCGTAGTCAGTCACTAGCATATCGTTAGTTCTGTTGTTATTCACGAAGTCTTAATTTTACCTTTTGCGCTTTCATTTCTTTGTCTGCTTTCCAGGCAGAGGATGCCGATGGAGATCTGGAGGACGAAGACGACGAAGAGATGCTGCTGCCGCCTCGCAGGCGGCTGCACGACGTCGAGGACGACGACGACGAGCGAGGACACGGGCGGTCCAACCACCCGGCCCAGTCCAGTGTGCTGTACCAGGACCTGCTCATGTCCGACGGAGAGGATGACGCCAGCGACGAAGAAGGGGACAACCCGTTCTCTGGTGAGGTCATCAGAAACAACGTCAAAAGTACTTGAACTGGACTGGATTTTATTAAGGAGTACCCAGTGTGTATATGTTTGTAATTGTCCTTCTACTAAGCAGTTGAGTACTTTTCAAGGCGCTGCATTTTAACTCTTCCCACAGCTTATATGCATTGCCTTTCAACTGTTGCATCTTAAATTTAGGATTTGACTTGTGACCTTAAAGCTTCCCTTCCTGTGTGTTGATGTGTTGTGTTTCCTTTCCTGTGTGTTGATGTGTTGCGTTTCCCTTCCTGTGTGTTGATGTGTTGCGTTTCCCTTCCTGTGTGTTGATGTGTTGTGTTTCCTTTCCTGTGTGTTGATGTGTTGCGTTTCTCTTTCCTGTGTGTTGATGTGTTGCGTTTCTCTTCCTGTGTGTTGATGCGTTGCGTTTCCCTTCCTGTGTGTTGATGTGTTGCGTTTCCCTTCCTGTGTGTTGATGCGTTGCGTTTCCCTTCCTGTGTGTTGATGTGTTACGTTTCCCTTCCTGTGTGTTGATGTGTTACGTTTCCCTTCCTGTGTGTTGATGTGTT